>CM060970.1:45421575-45509075 GCA_030765045.1 Tenodera sinensis
TTCCTTAACTGCCACTCTTCTAAAAATAATTGCTCGGTATGCGTATTCCAGAAAATCCTACACTGAAATGTATTTAACTTTCAAAAAATTTACATATCCCATGGCTTTGAATAACTGGTGCACAGTGTTGCAATTGAACTATTTTAATTCAGGATGTTTCGCTTTTTTAAAATGCTCTACATAATTCATTTACATGCTTGAAACTTCTGGGTGAGCTTAACTTTTACCAATTATTTGTAAATACTTATTAGTCCACTTTGAACTGCATATTTTCCAAAAATTAGTTGGTGCAAGGTTTTTAATAGCATACCTACCCACAAACCTATCAGTGTTTTATAAAATTAAAATATTAATACATTTCTGCACTGAAGTTTAGTTTTATTTTTGAAGTCAACGTAATATTTTAGAAAACGTTTGTTACCAGCAGCACTTTTAATCAGAATATCCAAAGCTACAAAGATGTGTATCTGTATGATGTAGCTTACTAAGGCCTTTTATGTTCCATTTATTATAAGTTGTACATGCCTGTAGTAGTAGCAAGTATATAAACATATTTTGGATATACAGTTCTAAGATATTTTGTTAAGAGTTGGAAGTTTAACAGTAGTATTTCGTTTTCTTTTTTATTGCTCCCAGCTTCTGGTTTATAATGTATCAAACTAACTGGTTTATAAACCCCAGGTAGAAGGAAATTGTTAATGGGTCAATCTTAAGTGAGGGCAAGTTAAAAATATCCTCTCACTATTTGCGTTTCTGTAATACAATATTTTGTGAGCTAACGTGCGTGAAAATACTGAACTGAAACTGGCACTACAGTGTACGTTGTTCGTGATTCTCTGCTTTAAGAGCTTAAAACCCATTATTTTTACTCGGTTAAGTGAGAGTTTGGAAGGTAACAGGAAAGTTAGCTGAAGAAATTATAACTCATAATGTTGATACTAGGTTGCACATTTTGAATGAGCAAGAACTTTTTTAAACCTTTGTGCTGTGCCCCTTTCACCAGGAACAGCTCACATGATGGCCGTTTTTGACTGCGCTCTAAAATTGTCTAAGAAACCCCTGCACTACCGCGCATGTGTAGCGTTCTTTGATAAGTTTCCAACGGATGCCAATACTGATATTAACTTCATTGTTATCACAAGTAATGCAAGACGTCTGACCAAACCAATAAGTTCCCTAGTACAGCAAGAGAATTTATCTGTGAAGGTCAGACTATCAAAAGTTATTTGTACTGTTTCATGCATAAAATATGAATTTAAATACTATATCGCAAGGGTTTGACTAGAAAATGTTAAATTCTAAAACAAATAACCTAAAAGCCTCATTAGCTTTAGTGCAGTTCAGCACTACCAACTGAGGAAAACGAGATCTTGGAATTGTAAATATTTCGATATTCTCTTGTTGCAACAGAAAACCAGTTGATAATCCCTAATGACTCTCAATTTATTTTTAATTTTAAACGAATAACCTTTCATCTGTGAAAATACATTAACTGTTGAAAGCCAAATTGTTAAAAATAAAATGTCAAACTGAAATGTATGGATATTTCGTTTAGAAAGAATCGATGTCGAGCTGGGAGTTGTAGCTGTGAGTAAAATTTCGCACTTTATTTAGTGCTTCCGTATCATAATCGTAATATAACACATATGAAGCCACTGGTAAATCTTTATATCCTCGTTCATTTCAGAAGTCATTTATTTCATATACTCGTTTTATTTTTATTGCATTATTTGGAATAGAATTTTGAATTAGTTTTTAATTTCGTAATTTGATACATCACCAAAACCGTTTTTAACTGCCGTCATTTTAAGTTTTGATTGTAAATCAACTGCAAATTGCAATTGTTTTTCAGGAATTTATAGGAATACAGTTTGCAACACTGATTAAGTAAAAGAATTACTTAGTAATAAATGACGCAAAACAAAACTTTCAAGAGGTAGTAAATCGTGTATGATAAATTAACGCCTCCATGTATAAAATAGTCACCGTAATTATTACTATATTATTACTCCACCATTACTGTGTACCTTTTTACTTATTCTACCCTTAAATTTTCTAAATAAGAAGCTCGTCATAGAAGCTATGCTTGCTAAAAAGTTATATAATACTTTTAAAACATATTAAGACTTGATTAGAAAATGTTATTTCAGCTAGTTGTGGTTTTAACAACGTTGTCAATGCCCAGGAACGTATCAGTGTCGCCGGAACTTCGTCCCACAGTTCTTTTACATACCAGTAAATCTACTGACATTGAGCGGTCGTTTTTAAGCATACTTAAAAACCTCGGTCTGGGCCGCATTTGAAACCGCGACCTGGGGATCAGTAGACCTGGGTCTAGCCAACTGAGACACAGTTGTGATTTACACTTTAGTGAGACTAATAATATTGCAAAGAAAATGTCCACATGTTATTACTTCATTAGCTATTTACTAAAGGTAAAAAGAATGAAATTGTAAAAACGATGTTGTTCAACATGTGAATATCCATTATGTTTACATGGCATATAGTATTTGTACCTTCCCTTCACGACAGAGATTTTGTTTATTAAAGAGCCCATACTGATAAGCCCTTTTATCCTTGATTTAACTATGTATACCAACGATGTCCAATGTTTGCGAAAGAGGGAAGGCTACGTTTGCCTCATTCAACTACCAGCAGACTTTGCCACTCTTTAACCACCCCCCCCCCCCCCGACCCGCAACTGTGTTGCGAAGGCGGTTTGGTTATATGTACGTTGCGTTTGACTTACGAAAGCACTTCCAAAACTTATGTGAGAAACATCCGTTTATTAGTGACTTCTTTAATACTACTTAGATTTAAGAAGTCTCGATATTTGGTTCAAATTGCATAGCCTTAGAAGATACACCAAGTGATTGTCGCCTAACTTGTTGAGATACAGGCTTTTAATATAGTTCGATTAGGAGAACTTTGTTAGCAAATACATGTGGAGCTATACTCACTCCTATACAAACTTCTTACAAATGATTATTTCTCTATCTACTACATTTTAATCGACATAAGGATTCATAAATTGTCTTACTCCTGATGTTCTTGTAAGTGCAAGGGGAATATGGGAATACAGTAGGCTTTAAGTGATACTGAAATATTTCAGGGGCTGGTTGCTATGCAATGCCTTTTAGATTCCGTTCTCTTTACAAGGTCAAGAGATATAAGGCGAATAATATATTGCTATTTGAAAAGTATTGGCAAATTAAAACAAATAAGAGTATGATGGAAATTATTCACTCAAAAGAAAAACGAGATTGTCTGTTTTAATGAGATGCACATTTTTTATTTAGTAAGCCTTTTTTTTTTTTTTTTTTTTTTTTTTTTTAGTAAGCCTTTTTTTTTGTAATATTTATTGTCGCTTAACTGCTTGTGGTTTTCTGCGACACACAGGAAAACATATCAGGGCATCAAAGATTGACATTAAACAAGGATGAAGAAATTGGATACAGTACATAATACATAAATTACAACACAATATAAGTACTGTACAATGCAGAATGTGTATACAATAATTACAACATAATATTCACTTCAAAGGAAAATCTGGAGATTGGATACAGTTCATAATAATGACATACCCAGTGTACATTACAGAGAAAAGTGTGCAATGTAATATATTACAATTTTATATTACAGTAGTTGCTAACTTTAACTTGTTAGAGTGAGTCTTATAGTTTAAGTTAGTTTGATGTTGAGTACAGAAATTTAAGTAAAGAGTGAATCATTGTTGGGCTATTGAATACTGTTGGTATATGAGCAGTTATACTGAATTCTCTTCATTTCTGTTCATATGCTGGACATTCTGTAAAAATGTGCTTGATGGTTAGGGGCTGTTGGGAGTGATGACGTTCAGGTGGCGGTTCTTCTTTGGAAAGCAGAAATGAGTGGGTTAACTTGCTGTGTCATTAGTAAGCCTAAGGTGTGACTTAGATGCGTCCATAGAATCGCCTGCTTGTGTTCGTCACTAAACACTGACTGTTTGTAGGAGTAGTGTGTAGATAGCGGCCCCTTACGTAAGGCTTTCAAAGAGACGAGGTTGGGCAACCCTGGCGTATACTCACTTGTATTAATGCCGTTCGGGACGCATTGTATCAACATTTACAGGTAGCAAGAAGTCCATTTGTTTACCTTTCCGCGCATACAGTGGCGTTCTGTTTTACATGCACAGTTCTAGATCATTCGCATACAAATATATGACCTCGAGCAATGTCTTCAAATGGCAAACTAACTTCCCACATTCCCCGATGTACCTCCACAATATCTGCATACATCGCGTCAGCTACAGTTAAGGGACTGAATTTTCCAACTTTGTCAGTTTCACATCTGTTTACTTGAGAATCGGCAGACTTAATGTGAATAAAGAAATGACCGTGCATAAGCTCAATATGCTGGCTCAAACAATTTCTCAGATAATAGAATTAAATACATTTAACTAACGAAAAATGCAGTTTTTAAAAACTGACTTCACAGTTTACAGATAAGTATACTAGGGGCATTTTCTGATACTTTAACAAAAAGAATTTTATCTTTAGGATTTTCTGATGTAGCTTTTTTACATTAACTCATGCTTTATTTAAAGCTTATATAAAATAAAACATTAACGTTTTAATTCTTTAATACAAAACATTGCTCTTGTAAACCAAAGATAAGTTTAACTTTTAAAACAACTAAAGACAAATTGAAGGATTTGGTTGATGTTACTACTTGAAGAGAAATATATTTTTGTTTTTAAGTTGTTTGCGGCACGGTCCTTTTAGCGCAGCTTTGGTCTACCGCCCGGCCGCTGGATCTCCTACCTCTAACAATTATACGCGTCAGAAGCGGGGCCCAGTGGTGTAGAGTGGAACGTGGTCAGCGCCCCGAGTCCTCCCGGCCAGTATATGAAGTTGTAGGTTTTGCATACAAATCAGAACAAAACTGAAATGTAACTGAATAAAGGTCACTTGGAATTCTGTAAATGCAGCATATTTTAAGTTTCGAACAAGCTGATGATGACGACGTGACTCGGAAGACATTTGAAGCCGGCTGCATATGTAACCAACCCGCCACTGCAATACTATGTCCGGCTGGGGGTTAAAGAGGGGCAAAATCCGCATATAATGGAAGGAGGCAAACTCAAATTCTTTCGCAAACGTTGGACATCGCTGGTGTATACCCACACTGTGCCGTCACATGACCTAACTCCGATAACTTGATTCCTGTTAAATGTAGCTTACTCATGAGCCAAACTTGGCTGTGTACCACATGGACTTTGTACCCTGGCTTCAGTATATGCCCTTCCTACTGCACGGGGCATTTTACTAAGCTTCTGAACTGGCGCATACATAGCTCTATAGGGCGCTGTCTTTGTTGCTCGACGACCAAGCAGTGGTGTACTTTAGAACTAATTACACACTTTATATTAGCTTCACCTGTTTGTGTGTAACGGAATCTTTCGACGTAATTTTCACCCACTTAGTCGTCTGATTGGCTTGAAAATTTGCACAGATCTCGAGGACCGATGACAATACAATAATGTTATAATTTTATCCTAAGACCTGACTAGGATCATCAGGATAAAACAAAATTAATTAGCCAAATTTATCAATGTAATGGAATCGTTGGGCGTAATTTTCACCTACTTGAGTCGTCTGATTAAGTTGAAAATCTGCAAACATGTCAAGGACCAATGACAAGTTAATGCTATAATGATTGTCCTAATGTCCTCACGAGCATTATAAGGATAAAAACGTGATTTGGCTAAATTTAACAATGTAACCTAATTTTCACTAACTTGAGTCGTCTGATTGACCTGAAAATATGCACGCATGTGTGAAAGGCCGATGACAATGTTATATTACTGACAAGGATCATCAGGATAAAAGTGACTTGGCTAAATTTAGCAATGTAACTTAATTTTTACCAACTTTAGTTGTCTGATGGACTTGACAATTTGTACACATATTACGGACCGATGACAATGTAATACCATGACCTAGTCCTAATGCCCTGACCAGCAATATTAAAGTGAACGTTTAAAAATAGAATTAAAATATCAGATCGCCATCTCTGGGCACAGAGATGGAAAGCTATTGTGACTACCAATGATGAACATACACAAGAAGTGGAGAATAGAAATGGGTATGCTGTCTGTCAATGTTCACAGTTGTAACTTTTGAAATCTACCTGATGTTTAATTTATTTTTAACTGAACATTGTTTATTGCACATGTTTTTAACTTCATTAGTCTTTTCAATGCATAGTAGGTCTTTCTTACAGAACTACGTTTAGGAGTAACTTAATATAGCGCCACTTAACAGTACAAAGGTCGATGAACACTGAAGTGATATTTGAGCCCGTTTGGTCAAAAATCGACTTCTAGATTTTTATTGCAAAAAATGCACCATACCTTAAAGAATATATATGCGAGTCTGAATCTTCTAGGGAGGGGGGACACATCTTTTGGATGCAATTTTTAAAGTGGTGTGTCTCTGCCACTGTCTTCTAAATGGGCAGACCCACGCCTTCAATTTAAGCTTTAAACTCATTTTTCTCGGAAATTTTTTTGTTACTTTCTCTCATTCAATCTCTATCTTCTCCCACAAAAAGCTAGCTTGAGATCTAAAACTTTTTTGCAATATGGTTCAAAATAAGGACACTGAAATGTACGTGTAGAATTTTAATATTGGTTATGATTAATGTAATGAACGCTGCTGTTAATTACATTTTTACACTTTGCAACATTAAAAACTGTAAGTAAGAAAAACTATTCATAATATGAAAATTCCCATCCTTTAATTTGTTACAAATGTAATAGGAGATATAGTTTTAAAAAATCAACTTTGTAGTTCATCTGTTGGAGATGGATTTTTATTGTGACCAATAAAATCGATACAGATTAATTAGTATATGAAGAATGTGATTAGATATTGGAATGAAATTTGCTACACACGTTTCTTTAGTTGCTAGAAATACTTGTGCAAACAATTAAGTCTCGAATTTCAATACTTCAGAAAATCACTTTTTTCACTTCGGTGTACCCTTAACAGGAATACTCAGAATGCGCTTTTGTTTGTAGAGTACTGAATAGAGGTGGTAGTGTAAATGCTACACTTTATAAACTTTTGCCCCCTCACCCGTTTTTTCATACCTATTTTTACGATGCTACTTTGTGGTACCACACCTTCAGTTGATACCTAGAACCTAGCGTTATTCTTGGATCAATAAGGACAACTGTGCAGTGTTGGGGTGAACTGAATGAAAATCAGTTGGCAGAGAGAGGTAGTTAACATTAGCGATTCCGGTGCTGGGTAGAGGTTTATGACCACTGTCTCAGAGCTATAGTAGCACCGCTACCATGTAATTAATTCTCCCCTCCCCCCTCCCAGCCCCTCAGGGGCTGTCCCGCTTGGAGACTGATGGCAGGCACTTCACGGCGTCAGGTGAAACCATTAGCACTGGGCCGGCGTCTCCAGCTTCTTATTATCACGTGATCTGGACCATGGGGAAGTACCAACAGATACATCATGACTCTTTTTGTAACGCTGGGGAAATGTCTTGTAATATATTTCAGGGGATTACATTCATAAGCAACGACCAGCGGTGAAAACGGCCATTTTTAGCGGAAATAACGTCTTTATTTCATGATAAATCAGAAAAACGAAGAGCAACGTGCCAGAAAAATAACACACTATAGCAGTTTCTTCTCTCTTAATGCTTAGTATGGGGGAATTAATGACCTCATTTCCATTAAAATACATAATCACGCAGAGCCCCCAAACCTCTTAGTGTTTTATTTTTATTGCATTTTTAGTAATACTCGGGAGTAAAAATACAGGTGTGGTAAATGTACGAACGAACATAGGGGTCTTCGGAAACCCGGAACAGAGCACCGTATATAGGCCGCAATGGCCATTTGTACTTCTGCCCTGGCTCCTGAGAGGAAGGGATGTTGAATAGACATGGCGCAAGCATGGGCGGGGCCCCTAACGTTTATACAGTGCGCTCGTAGATCAGTCGGACCGCCCTGTAGCAAAAAAATGGCAAGTCACGGCTCCGGAACACTAACTTACATATTAGGCTTACCTGCATCACAACAGATGTTGAAATTGATGACCTTTAACGCGAACACATTCCCTATAAACGATTTTGATTGGCCTACACTCACAATGTAAACATGGAAGGAAGCGGCAGGTTATTTACGTTCACGAGACGCGTGGTAGCAGTAAGGCAGCGTATTTATGGACAGAGCTAGTGAAAGTGACACCCACACAATGTTCTGAGTTGCCAGTTTGTTGTCGATAAAACTAAAATATCTACGTAGGAAATGATCAGAGACAAAAACGTAAGATACAAAATGTGTTCCAAATACCGAGATATACTACTGGTTAAAATTAATGTAATGACTTCCCTTCCACCCTGTATAGTGTATAAAAGTTGTGTTCCACCCAAAATTCGATATCAACCTTTCACCGGAAACAGAAGTCTTAAATAAAAAAAAAGTAAAGTTCAGTACGTCACCGTTTGTGAAAAGTGTCGCTCAAAAATGAAAATTTCGATAAATGCTAAATTCCCTATTATTTCTTTATGAGAACTTACCAGTTAATGCTTCAGTATCAGAATGGTTGCATATGGATCTGTAACAAATAAATGCAATAAAAGATGTATTTCTGTCATATCAGCTAATGTAGGTTGGGTCACCACGTTTCCTTGAGACATGATAATTAACCGCAGCTTTGGCCAAGATTCATTATTTTCTGAAGTAGAGAAACCCCGTCCGTTGTGACAACGTGTGCGTCAAGACAGGGAAATATCTAAGTTAATCTTCTTAACGACATCTTTGTTTTCCACATCATGAAGTTATAGACATAAAGGGAGAGAAGCTGAGCAAGGCGTTCATTGAAGAGACTACTGAAGCCGGAAAATTGCACTTTCTATAAGTAGTCATTTAATCTAGTATTCCCTTTTCTCCTCTCATCCTCTTATGGCTCTTCTTCCTCTTTAATGTCTATTAGTCCCTTTTAGCTTCTCGCAGTTCACTTCCTAAATGCTGAGTCTTCTATAAGTAAAAATTACTCTTTTACCACACAGTTCAACACTTGCAGCATTCAATGATGTGAATTCTAATGCTGAAGCAGTTTCCTCATTGAAATCCAGCAAGTGTTCCTACATTTTGAAGTTTGGATACTTCTGATGTTATTTAAAAACCAGAAGGAAAACAAAAGATAAGACTGGCATGTTTAATATTCCCAAACGGGCATAGCATTACACATAGGCCACCCGATCCTTTGTTTCCATAGTGACCCTTGGGAGGTAGGGATGAGGGGAGAGATCCGAAGGGAGTCGAATTCGGATAACGATATGCGTAAGTAGGAGTAACCGAAAGTTTCCAGTTCGAACAAATCCGACAACGCGCAATCCCACCAACGAGCCCCTAACCATAAAGTTCCTCTGAAGGGGCACCCTTGAGGTCACTAGCAAAGGGTCTTTGAGTCCCGAACATCACCGTCCAGCCGCAATCTACCGGATACCATCGCCTGGTCCTACAACCCTAAAACAAGACATAATGAAGGAAATTATGGGTACAGAAAATGATAGTTGATAGCTGCATTGATAGTTTCATCAAAAAGTTTGTGTGATGGAATCTGTGTAATTGCGAATTTTAACACTGAAACAGACAACTGAATTTGGGTTGGCAATACTGACTGGAAGCTTTAGGGCAGTCAAGTCCAAACATAGGTATATGAGCTGACCTTTACGTGGACTTTATATCACACACCCCTTCACTTGCCGTGCTCGCAACAATAGTGGATTGTAACGGAGTTACAATGTCGCTGACAAAGTATTGCTGAAGGTATTAATTGTAAGCAGTGTTTAGGAACTGAATTACTTAAATTTGCTCCTAGAAATAAATATCCTCGTCTCAGAGCATTTAGCCCTCGTATATTGGCAATGTTTTACTTCACATACAATTGCGAGTAATTCTTTTTCCACTTGAGGCAAATTCAATTTAAAAATGGAAGTGTGGTAGCCGCAAAATTTGATGGCGGGTGGCTTGGTACTAAATTTAATCTGTTTGCCATGCCTTGCAGTGTAGTATAGGAAATACACTATGAAATCAGGCTGTAAAGATGGTGATATAAATTTTATTTGTGCCCACAAAATGTATTTGTACAACAGGACAAAGAATAGCAGTAGTCAACTGTCAGCCGCGTTTAAATTTTGGGACTACCTTAGCATAACATATTCCCATCTCTCGGCACAGCTAAAAATATCCATAATATAAATATTATGCCGGATTTGGTGCTTTAGTCATTTTACATTGTTTGGTGGTAAGTTAAGACCACTCGACAGTGCAAATGTGAATTTACTCTTGTCATGGGGTTTCATCATGAGTGCTTTTGACTTCAGAGTATTAATAGTAGGCCCTAAGCTATTGAGAATATCAGCTAAATAGTATCTTTAATCATCCAGAAACATTCAATTGAATATTTTGACACCCTGTATACCACACGGAGTGCAATAGCAGTAGATGTGTTTTAACTGTTTGAGTTGGCTGCTATGGCTACAAGTTGGGCTGTTGATTTTAGTGTTGCTGATTTCTTGCGGTTTATTGGTTCAGTGTGTTTACATCAGTGCAGGTGATACAGATGAGAAACGAATAGCGTTCCCTTTGACTGTTTAAGTGATGCTGTATATCCACGGGATTAAAGCATATTGCAGACATATAAAACGGTAGTAAAGTCATTAACGTGCTGGCTATCGGCAACCTACTTATTATGTAACACGATGTGACACATTGCTTCATACAGAATTGCCATCAGCTGGAATATTGCCGCTGAAACTTGTTCCGTTACGGAGAACTCTTATCAGAAAGCTGTATTACATGGTCTGCATAGGTTTACGGGGAACTACCCATAACGTGGAAGTCACAGAGTAGGATATTTGTTTATTTAATAATGTGACGCAAAATGTGGTTGCCAAAAAGACTTGTATAAAAATCGTGGTACACTTGCATTACTTTCTCTATCCATTCAACAAATACACTTACAGGCGTTTGTTCTAACTACTTCACATATGTAATAGATTTCTAGAAATGGTATTATATATCTTTGTATAATGATAATAGGAATATACTTATAACTGTTTCTCACTATAAGATAGCTTTGAAATACCCTCCATGGTATGAGCAGGAAAAAAACAATTTCTTTCCATTTGAGAAAAGTGTATTGGAAAATTCAAACTAATAAAAATATCTCACCCCATCTCTCCCTCGTCCCTCTCCCTCCGTCCCTCTCTCCCTCCGTCCCTCTCTCCCTCCGTTTCCCCTCTCTTCCTCCGTTTCCCCTCTCTTCCTCCGTTTCCCCTCTCTTCCTCCGTTTCCCCTCTCTTCCTCCGTTCCCCCTCTCTTCCTCCGTTTCCCCTCTCTTCCTCCGTTCCCCCTCTCTTCCTCCGTTCCCCCTCTCTCCCTCCGTTCCCCCTCTCTCCCTCCGTTCCCCCTCTCTCCCTCCGTTTCCCCTCTCTCCCTCCGTTCCCCCTCTCTCCCTCCGTTCCCCCTCTCTTCCTCCGTTTCCCCTCTCTTCCTCCGTTCCCCCTCTCTTCCTCCGTCCGGCTATTTAAAAATTGTTTCATAGTCGAATAAACAGATTCAAATTTGGCAACGTGATGTAAGAACACTGGTGCGTAATGAAAAAGTTGGCTGTACTTAGGTTAATTAAAGTGTTGTCTTAAAATTGTCTTTCACTTCGTGTTTTTCTATGCCCAATCAACTTAAGATTATCACTACCAAAACAGTTACTTTAAGGTGTAAAGTATTAATAGATCGGAAGTTAACAGATATAATTCTTGAATACTTACAGCTCATAAAGCGAAAATTAAAAAGCAGTTCACTTGTACACATATCCGCAGTCTACAGCTCATTATTAGCCTCTATAAATACATTAGCCGACTTAGCTACTGTTCTCTACCATCACACGTATCTCCTGAGGGGGAAAAAAACAAAACTTCCCTAGTTCATAATTGTAGCAGCCGACAGCAGATTCATTGAACACTGAAGTACTGGGGACGGGACAAAAATCAACATGCCATTAACTATTGCGTTTACTTTTGTTAAAATTAGCATTTAACTATAAGCATATGTTTGAACTCCGGCTCTTAATGGTGTTTAACGATGTGCAGGAAATAGCGGAAATTGCAGTTCGCGGTTAAAGTAACCTACATATTCTGTAATGCTCCTTTTTTCGTGAAACTGTAAACCGTAAGGAAGTTATTTCATGGAAATACAGTGCAGATTTGAATTGGCAATTGCCTGTTTGTATTCACGATTTATTTTTAATTTTAACATTTATTTTTAAATTTCTAACACGTAAAAGCAAACAGATCAGAAAATTAGCTACTCTGATCTCTGATTTTAATAACATTAGCATGGGAGGTTGGGTATGCAAAGCTCGGGCTGCACGGGAGGTGTGAGGGGATGGTAAATTTACCGTCCGTAATAACTTCAACAAATGAAAAAAGGAGGCAAAAAGTAGATAATGCTTAGTGTAGCATCCAGATTTTAATGCGGATAAGTGACCCATTGTAACTTTGCAAGTAATAAAGGTACAAATGAGCACAACAATAAATTTTTAGTGGTCCAAAACATGCCATTTAACAAGCTGTTAAAGTAGCATGAACAAATCTCACGGGGAAATTAGATTTTTGCTAATGGGCGGACTGACGCGCGTGCGCATCAGTAGTAATGACCGCGTTACGGAGCCTTGCACACAGAATATGTAAAATTATGCAAGCTGGAGCTCACACCGCCCGATGAAATACTATGCATACTCGATGCAATTCTCCAACAAAAAATAACATTCTGTGAGGTAAATTTGCAATACATATGCATAAACAAAACCCTAATTTCAGCACTTCCTTTCATTACGTAGGTTAGTGGACCGCTTTCATAAAGCCAATAGCAGTGAAAAAGGAAAAGAAATGTGCTGTTTGCAGATTATCTCTAAAGTACTGCCCTATCTCTATTCGGCAAACACAATTTTGGTTCTCTGCTTCGGTATATAACTTCAAGGGCTTGACAAAAAGTACGTTTCTAAAGAAATTATGTTCACTGGATGTAAACATTCCTCGTTTAGAAGAAATTCATTACATTCCTTTATTCACATTTTTTTGAATGAACATACACTGATTTATACTTCAATTCATATATCACTTATTTGATGTTGACCAATAATCTTTAGCAACAATTTCAATATCCACTGGCGTTTATCTTATAATATCTACGCAAAAAATGAGTCATTTTTACACTTCTCAAAGCTCATAACAAAGTTGTCATATGTTCTTTATACTTCATTCATAAAACTGAAGGTAAAGCTCATTTATGAATTAGGTGCATCGGGTGAACGAAATCGTGGCGATATAATGCGCAGTGGTTTATGTTGGTAAGGAAATACTAATCGCCCATTCCCCGCCCCTTGCGTTTTTAGAGTACTTTATTTAATGTTCGTCTTACTCTCCACTTTTCTTTTGCTCCTGAACCTCAAACCTATCTGTGTTAATGTTTGGGCTGACATCAAACCAATACATAATGGAATCATGCAGGAGCTGATGTAGACAGCAGTGATGCCAATTTAGTTGTTTTTAAACTTAAACTGGTCTTTCTGGGAAGATGTTTGGTTGGAAAAGTTTATATATTTAAAATTGCTAGTATAGGGATTTAGTTGTTTGATAAACTGCATTTGGTTGGAAGGAAATGTTTTTAACATTGACAACACAGGAATTTAGCGGATTTCTTATTTTTGTCTGGTTATTTTTCTATTGGCAATACTGGTGGACAATCGTGGAAAAGTACGTGTTCCAACCACTCAAGTGAATGTTTCATATTCCTCTCTTCCACCGTCCATTTAGACCTGACGTTCGAGATAGAAGTATTTGTGTGGCACTTGAATTCCATCCAACAAGAGATTGGCTGGTATGGAACGTAGAAGGAAACCTGAAGGATCGTCAGGTTGTGTGCCCTCAACTGAACATACTTAAATATGTATTAATTTATATTTAGCGCCTAATAAATATCTGGAAGTACGTTTTACTGATATGAAGGGAAGGTAGGCAAAACTTTAATGATAATATCGAAAAGTAATTATACACAAAGATCAAGAACTGTCGTGCAATATCTGAAACACTATATATACCTCCACGAATATGTAAATAAGTACAAATCAAGAAAGCTTAAATGACTTCTTTTAGCGTTGTGATAGAACATTGCAATGTAATGGTGGGTAGTGTACAGAATCGAGAAAAATGAGACGAAGTCCAAATATTTGCTGAATCCCACACCTTCATACCTGCGTTGTACACTATTTAGGGGGCGATGGTACTTAACACTAATTGAACTATAGTAATACATGTGCTAGCACAAATTACTCCTATGAGAAACGAACACTTGAAAGCCGTCTGCCAAGAGAAAAGAACAGTTCTACAGTGATTCCGCCAACTTCTTCAGAAATAAATAAAATGTTTGTTCAGAACAGAAAGGAAACTGTATATACAATAATATTGAATAACTGTATCAATTGACGTTTGAAAATTGTTTGGTCGTAAGTTTTTAGTATCCTTACAAACTTTTTAATTTTTGTATGTTAAGATAGTTTATCATTAGAGTTTCTATAAATTGATTCCTCCTACTGAATATTCGACGCTGGATTGAAATATTCTTACTAATTTATAGGTCGAGTTGGACTCCCTTAAACACCTGAGGAATCCCGAACCGAAAACGGAACTAAAGGTAAGTTCAATTTTTTTGACGTTGTTGCACATTGAAAATAGTAAATATTTTTCAATGAAATGCACTCTTCAGCTATATGGCAGAGCTGTCGTCGTTGACATTACAGAATTTGCTGGGTATTAAATAGAAACTATGGAATATTAATATTAGTTATATTCAAACTACGTGTGGTTATTTCTTATTGTAAGCATCTCTTTGTTTGGAGCTTTTGTTTCGATGCCTGCAATTTCTGGTGACGTGGCTCCTAGAATCTACAAAATACTATCTTGGAATAATGTATAGCTTTTGTAAGTTAGAATTGAGGAATAGGTCCATTAGGAACAATGCACTTTTGATTAAACTGCGAATTGAAATATTTTTCCAGTGTTTAAGGGCTTTATTAAATTCGTTTCTGTTACACAAGTTAATTTCAAAGAAGCCTCTGTATTACTCTTTAAGAAGATAAGTTGTTCAGTTGTTTATAACATCCACAGATATAAAATATTTCAGCTCTAGCTCATGGAGCCAGGTAAATGACAAGTCAACTTTGGCTGTTTATATAGTTCTCTCTGCATTTGTATGTTATTACCTAAAGAAACAAACAGAACATTATCCCTTAGCTGGCGATATGTACAAATTTCAGTGCGCCCAAAGACGGGCAAAATATTAAAATATGAAGAAAGTATTCCGAATGCGGTACATGTTTTAACCCCGTAATATGGAATACTTTAGGAGTTTAGAGCATATTCCCTAATTAGTTAAGGGGAGAAGGTACCTTAGAAATGGTGAAAATATAATTAATTTTTCTTTTACTTATTTTCATAGTTTGAAGTGTTTTATATGAATATGAATTTGTTTTGCACCAGAAATTTATTTAAAGGGAAAAGTGGGTTTAAATCACATGCCTTTTCACTCTCTGGCTCCTCTTAGAACTTTCTTAGATATTTTATGTTTAGGGATAGTTTCTTATGCATTTTACACTTTTACTTATTGGCAAACTTGCTTGTTCTTGCTCTTTCACTTTTTTTTAATTAATTAATTTTTTTTTTGCGTCCTATGGTTCTAATTGTGTGTTTTGTTATTGAATGAAAAGAATGGCTAGATCTTCTGCTAAAGTGTTCAGAAAAAGGTTTGGAGGGCCTGGTAGGAAGAAAAAGGCGAATATAAATAATGAAAACTGTGAAAATAACTGAGGACTTGAAAATTGTACACTTAGTGATGATCAAACTGTTAGGTTATGTGATTCAACTCCACATGATTGTGTTGTTCGTAACAAAATTAATTGTAGCTCTAGTTCTTCAAGAGGAATACTATTCTCCTCCCCTAATGACATGAATAAAGAGACGGAAGACTCTGCAAGCAGTGGTGGAAATATAATTGCCATTGATACTTTCAGAAAGCATAAATGCATTAATCAAATGTAAATATTGTAATGCAAGTGATTGTGTAATATGCTTTAAAGATATTACTGCCAGATACAGATTAGTGGTAAAACTAGTGCTGAAATGTAATTCATATGGTGCTCAGCGTCAATTTCGCACTAGTAAAGCTACATAAAATGGCTATGAAAACGATATTAGATATTATGATGCAGTGCTGACATTCAATAGTGGAAACGTAGGTCAGGTGAAAGTGCTGCTAACTTCTAGGTATTATTAGAGCATATTCCCTAATTAGTTTAAAAGATAGGCTTTGTAGAATGTTGTCCTTATTTAATAACAAAACCTCAAGTTAAATAGAACAAATCGCAAATATTATAATGTAATTACTGCGAATCTCTCAAAATTAGACAAAACAAAATTGGTGCAGATTGCTTTATTTCTACTTAGTGATTTCAGTATTCTACAAGAATGCAGGGCACCTAAGTTTCTTACGTGACGTCACATAAAACAAACCCCAGTATCTTAACTGCACCTGACTTGCTGGAAAAGGTTTTCCAGGCTAGTTTTCTAAAAGAGTGGTTCAGATTTTATAAATGCGTTTCGCATAAAACTACCATAGTAGAATATTTTGAGAAGTCTGTTCCATTACTAACTGAAAGTATTTTAAAAACGGAAAATTGTAAATCTTACAACATATAAAGTAACGTAAATATTTTCAGAAGACAAGTATTCTGTGGAAATACTATGAAAAATTAACATTGTTGCAATTTTGTATGGAATTCTATGTACCGTAATACGTAAAAATATTCGTGTCATAATAAATCAAGTAAGGTTTAGAATGTGAAATTTCATAGTTTCTCTGGTGTTACACTGTAAAGGAGAAGAAAATGATTTGTGGCTATTTATTTTATTTTTATTACAAGGAGTGACTTTAAAGGATGCTTTAATATTGTTTGTGGTTCAATAGTGCCATTGGTCTCAGCCAATGAACATAGGATTTGGTACTTGAGCGTAACCTTTTCGTCTTCAGTTTTGACACTGTTTAGCCGAGAAGTGCATTGAATGTATGAATGTAATCAATGAGTGCATTAATCATTCAAGGGAGTGAAATTACGCTAAAAAAATTCAGTGTCCATAAGGCTAAGAATTACATGATGTTCGTCTTTTGAGGCTATAAAAGAAAAATACCAACGAGAAGGTTAACTAAAAACTTTAGTACCTTTGACCAATATTAAAAATTCTTTTGAATTAGCAGAAAAGACTAGCAACATAGTATTGTCTGATAATGATAAACTCGTTTCTTTTGATGTAACTGTTTTATTTCCTAGCATTCCTAGAAAACAGCTTACCATTTTTTTAAAAAAATGGTTAAATTTGTTAGAATTAAACAAAGATTTAAGATGCCTTTGTAAAACTTGCAAATCTTTGTTTAGATCAAAATTTCTTTAGTTTTAATGGTAATTTTTTTCAACAAACTTCTAGCTTGGCAATGGGTAGTCCAATTTCGTATTACATGCCATGACAGGTCAGCATGTTGGGGGTTAAGAATTTATAGAGAAATTAGAGAAATGGAGAGGTTGGAAAAATAGACTTCCTAGCCCTTGGGAACCCTAATAGCATTGGGGTAGGAAGAGAACAAGAGATGACCAAGGTAAGGTCAGATAGAAAAGTTGCACTGAATAGTAAAACACCAGTAAGTGGAAGTAATGTTCCGCTCAGCTTGGGTAGCTCGTGGTCCCTATTCACATATCCCCTAGATGGGGACCCCTGAGTCTAGAAATTCAATATTGACATAGTAATAAGCAGAAACTTGCAACATATTTGCATAACGAGGTATTACATAAATTAAGGAGGACGATTAC
Organism: Tenodera sinensis; assembly: GCA_030765045.1. Taxonomy (NCBI): domain Eukaryota; kingdom Metazoa; phylum Arthropoda; class Insecta; order Mantodea; family Mantidae; genus Tenodera; species Tenodera sinensis. The sequence continues at coordinate 45,439,566 of CM060970.1, forward strand.
ATTTTTTGAAATATCATAAGCTAGAGCGCATTATGTAACTCTTTTTTATTTTCAAGGTAAATGAAATTTTGGTACCTATGATTTACTAATTTATAGGAATAAATCTTAAATATTCTTGTCTTTCTAATCCCTTGTCTTTCAATAATTGTATTTGGTACTGGATTATCACATTTCTATCTGTGTAATACACCTTTTATATACAGGCATTATAATACTTTCATCAGGCTACACACAATTACAGGTATAATACTCTTTCGTTGGTTTGCTTTAATTGTTGAAAGGTAGCTGTGGTACTAGAAACCTGACCCACATGCGAATATATGGCAATGCATGTGGTATAATGCTAGTCGCTATCGAAGCAATTGTCTTAACTAACTTAACTTAAATTTTGAAACTACATGATGGTGCTCGTTGAAATCTAAGCAATTATCCTAACTTAACCTAGACTTTGAAACTATATGATGAAGGTCGTTTCAATCTGAGCAATTGTCCTAACTTAACATAGACTTTGAAACTATATGATGCTGGTCGTTGCAATCTAAGCAATTGTTCTAACTTACCCTAGACTTTGAAACTACGTATATGATTGTGGTCGTTGCTATGAAAGCAATTGTCCTAACTTCACCTAGACTTTGAAACTACGTATATGATTGTGGTCGTTGCTATGAAAGCAATTGTCCTAACTTAGATTTTGAAACTAAACGATGGTGGTCGTTGCGATCTAAACCAATTAGTCTAACTTAACATAGACTTTGAAACTATATGATGGTAGTCGTTGCTATCTGAGCAATTGTCCTAACTTAACTTAGGTTTTGAAACTATGATGGTGGTCGTTGCCATCTAAGTAATTGTCCTAACTTAGACTTTGAAACTATATGATGGTTGTCGCTGCAATCTAAGCAATTGTCCTAACTTAACCTAGACTTTGAAACTATATAATGGTGGTCGTTGCAATCTAAGCAATTGTCCCAACTTAACCTAGACTCTGAAACTATGTGACGGTGGTCGTTGCTATCTAAGCAATTGTCCTAGCTTAACCTAGACTTTGAAACTATATGATGGTCGTCGTTGCAATCTAAGCAATACTCCTATTTTAACCTAGACTTTAAAACTATATGATGGTGGTCGCTGCAATCTAAGCAATTGTCCTAACTTAACCTACACTTTGAAACTATATGATGGTGGTCGTTGCAATCTAAGCAATTTTCCTAACTTAACCTAGACTTTCAAACTATATGATGGTGGTCGTTGCAATCTAACCAATTGTCCTAACTTAACCTAGATTTTGAAACTATATGATAGTGGTAGTTGCTATCTAAGCAATTGTCCTAACTAACTTAACTTAGACTTTCAAATTATGTGACGGTGATTGTTGCTATCTAAGCAATTGCCCTAACTTAACCTAGACTTTGAAACTATATGATGGTGGTAGTTGCTATCTAAGCAATTGTCTTTACTTAACCTAGACTTTGAAACTATATGATGGTGGTCGTTGCCATCTAAGCAATTGTTCTAACTTCACCTAGACTTTTAAACTATATGATGGTGGTAGTTGCTATCTAAGCAATTGTCCTAACTAACTTAACTTAGACCTTCATATTATGTGACGGTGGTCGTTGCAATCTAAGCAATTGTCCTAACTTAACCTAGACATTGAAACTATATGGTGGTGGTCGTTGCAATCTAAGCAATACTCCTATTTTAACCTAGACTTTGAAACTATACGATGGTGGTCGTTGCAATCTAGGCAATTGTCCTAACTTAACCTAGACTTTGAAACTATATGATGGTGGTCGTTGCTATCTAAGCAATTGTCCTAACTTAGCCTAGACTTAGAAACTATATGATGGTGGTCGTTGCAATGTAAGCAATTGTCCTAACTTAACCTAGACTTTGAAGCTATGTGATGGTGATCGCTGCAATCTAAGCAATTGTCCTAACTTGACCTAGACTTTGAAACTATATGATGGTGTTCGTAGCTATCAAAGCAATTGTCCTAACTTAACCTAGATTTTGAAACTATCTGATGGTGGACGTTGCAATCTAAGCAATTATACTAACTTAGCCTAGACTTTGAAACTTTATTATGGTGGTCGTTGCAATCTAACCAATTATCGTAACTTAACCCAGACTTTGAAACTATATGATGGTGGTAGTTGCTATCTAAGCAATTGTCCTAACTAACTTAACTTAGACTTGCAAACTATGTGACGGGGATTGTTGCTATCTAAGAAATTGTCCTAACTTAAATTAGACTTTGTAACTATATGATGGTGGTAGTTGCTATCTAAGCAATTGTCCTAACTTAACCTAGACTTAGAAACTATATGATGGTGGTCGATGCGGTCTAAGCAATTGTCCTAACTTAACCTAGACTTTGAAGCTATATGATGGTGATCGTTGCAATCTAAGCAATTGTCCTAACTTGCCCTAGACTTTGAAACTATATGATGGTGGTAGTTGCTATCTATGGAATTGCCCTAACTTAACCTAGACTTTGTAACTATATAATGCTGGTCGTTGCAATCTAACCAATCATCGTAACTTAACCTAGACTTTGAAACTATATGATGGTGGTAGTTGCTATCTAAGCAATTGTCGTAACTAACTTAGACTGGCAAATTATGTGACGGTGACTGTTGTCATCTAAGCAATTGTCCTAACTTAACCTAGACTTTGAAACTATATGATGGTGGTCGATGCAGTCTAAGCAATTCTCCTAACTGAACCTAGACTTTGAAACTATATGATGGTGATCGTTGCAATCCAAGCAATTGTCCTAACTTGACCTAGACTTTGAAATTATATGATGGTGGTAGTTGCAATCTAAGCAATTGTCCTAACTTGACTAGATTTGAAACTATATGATGGTGGTCGTTGCAATCTAAGCAATTGTCCTAACTTAACCTAGACCTTGAAACTAAATGATTGTGGTCGTTGCAATCTAAGCAATTGTCCTAACTTAACTAGACTTTGAAACTATATGACGGTGGTCGTTGCAATCTAAGCAATTGTCCTAACTTAACCTAGACTTTGAAACTATATGATGTTGGTCTTTGCAACCTAAGCAACTCTCCTATTTCAACCTAGACTTTGAAACTATATGATGGTGGTCGTTGCAATCTAGGCAATTGTCCTAACTTGACCTAGACTTTGAAACTATATGATGGTGGTCGTTGCAATCTAACCAGTTGTCCTAACTTAACCTAGACTTTGAAACTATATGATGGTGGTAGTTGCTATCTAAGCAATTGTCCTAACTCAACCTAGACTTTGAAACTATACGATGGTGGTTGATGCAATCTAACCAGTTGTCCTAACTTAACCTAGACTTTGAAACTATATGATGGTGGTAATTGCTATCTAAGCAATTGTCCTAACTAACTTAACTTAGACCTTCAAATTATGTGACGGTGATTGTTGCTATCTAAGCAATTGTCCTAACTTGACCTAGACATGGAAACTATATGATGGTGGTCATTGCAACCTAATCAATTGTCCTAACTTAACCTAGACTTTGAAACTATATGATGGTGGTTGTTGCAATCTAAGCAATTGTCCTAACTTAAACTAGACTTTGAAACTATATGACGTTGGTCGTTACAATCTAAGCAATTGTCCTAACTTAACCTACACTTTGAAACTATATGATGGTGGTCGTTGCAATCTAAGCAATTGTCCTAACTTAACCTAGACTTTGAAACTATATGATGGTGGTCGTTGCAATCTAAGCAATTGTCCTAACTTCACCTAGACTTTGAAACTATATGATGGTGGTTGTTGCTATCTAAGCAATTGTCCTAACTAACTTAACTTAGACCTTCAAATTATGTGACGGTGATTGTTCATATCTAAGCAATTGTCCTAACTTAACTTAGACTTTGAAAGTATATGATGGTGGTAGTTGCTATCTATGCAATTGTCCTAACTTAACCTAGACTTTGAAACTATACGATGGTGGTCGTTGCAATCTAAGCAATTGTCCTAACATAACCTAGACATTGAAACTATGTGATGGTGGTCGTTGCAATCTAAGCAATTGTCCTAACTTAACCTACGCTTTGAAACTATATGATGGTGGTCGTTGCAATCTAAGCAATTGTCCTAACTTAACCTAGAATTTTAAACTATATGATGGTGATGGTTGCAATCTAAGCAATCGTCCTAACTTGTCCTAGACTTTGAAGCTATATGATGGGGATCGCTGCTATCTAAGCAATTGTCCTAACTTGACCTAGACTTTGAAACTATATGATGGTGTTCGTAGCTATCAAAGCAATTGTCCTAACTTAACCTAGATTTTGAAACTATCTGATGGTGGACGTTGCAATCTAAGCAATTATACTAACTTAGCCTAGACTTTGAAACTTTATTATGGTGGTCGTTGCAATCTAACCAATTATCGTAACTTAACCCAGACTTTGAAACTATATGATGGTGGTAGTTGCTATCTAAGCAATTGTCCTAACTCAACCTAGAGTTTGAAACTATACGATGGTGGTCGATGCAATCTAAGCAATTGTCCTAAGTCGACCTGGACTTTGAAACTATATGATGGTGGTAGTTGCTATCTAAGCAATTGTCCTAACTTAACCTAGACTTTGAAACTATATGATGGTGGTCGCTGCAATCTAACCAGTTGTCCTAACTTAACCTAGATTTTGAAACTATATGATGGTGGTCGTTGCAATCTAAGCAAGTATCCTAATTTAACCTACACTTTGAAACTATATGATGGTGTTTGTTCCAATCTAAGCAATTGTCCTAACTTAACCTAGACTTTGAAACTACATGATGGTGGTCGTTGCCATCTAAGCAATTGTCCTAACCTACTCTAGACTTTGAAACTATATGGTGGTGGTCGTTGCAATCTAAAAAATTGTCCTAACTTAATATAGACTTTGAAACTATATGATGGTGGTCGTTGCAATCTAAGCAATTGTCCTAACTTAACCTAGACTTTGAAACTATATGACGTTGGTCGTTACAATCTAAGCAATTGTCCTAACTTAACCTAGACTTTGAAACTATATGATGGTGGTCGTTGCAATCTAAGCAATTGTCCTAACTTAACCTAGACTTTGAAACTATATGATGGTGGTCGTTGCAATCTAAGCAATTGTCCTAACTTAACCTAGACCTTCAAATTATGTGACGGTGATTGTTGCTATCTAAGCAATTGTCCTAACTTAACTTAGACTTTGAAAGTATATGATGGTGGTAGTTGCTATCTATGCAATTGTCCTAACTTAACCTAGACTTTGAAACTATGCGATGGTGGTCGTTGCAATCTAAGCAATTGTCCTAACTTAAACTAGACATTGAAACTATATGATGGTGGTCGTTGCAATCTAAGCAATTGTCCTAACTTAACCTACACTTTGAAACTATATGATGGTGGTCGTTGCAATCTAAGCAAGTGCCCTAACTTAACCTAGACTTTAAAACTGTACGATAGTGGTCGTTGCTATCTAAGCAATTGTCCTAACTTAACCTAGACTTTGAAACTGTATGATGGTGGTCGTTACAATCTAAGCAATTTTCCTAACTTAACCTAGACTTTAAAATTATACGATAGTGGTCGTTGCTATCTAAGCAATTGTCCTAACTTAACCTACACTTAGAAACTATACGATGGTGGTCGTTGCAATCTGAGCAATTGTGCTAACTTAACCTAGACTTTGAAACTATATGATGGTGGTCGATGCAGTCTAAGCAATTGTCCTAACTTAACCTAGACTTTGAAGCTATATGATGGTGATCGTTGCAATCTAAGCAATTGTCCTAACTTGTCCTAGACTTTGAAGCTATATGATGGTGTTCGTAGCTATCAAAGCAATTGTCCTAACTTAACGTAGATTTTGAAACTATCTGATGGTGGACGTTGCAATCTAAGCAATTGTACTAACTTAGCCTAGACTTTGAAACTTTATTATGGAGGTCGTTGCAATCTAACCAATTATCGTAACTTAACCCAGACTTTGAAACTATATGATGGTGGTAGTTGCTATCTATGCAATTCTCCTAACTTAACCTAGACATTGAAACTATACGATGGTCGTCGATGTAATCTTCGCAATTGTCCTAAGTTGACCTGGACTTTGAAACTATATGATGGTGGTCGTTGCAATCTAGGCATTTGTCCTAACTTAACCTAGACTTTGAAACTATATGATGGTGGTCGTTGCCATCTAAGCAATTGTCCTAACTTAACCTAGACTTTGAAACTATATGATGGTGGTCGTTGCTATCTAAGCAATTGTCCTAACTTAGCCTAGACTTAGAAACTATATGATGGTGGTCGTTGCAATGTAAGCAATTGTCCTAACTTAACCTAGAATTTGAAGCTATATGATGGTGATCGCTGCAATCTAAGCAATTGTCCTACCTTGACCTAGACTTTGAAACTATATGATGGTGTTCGTAGCTATCAAAGCAATTGTCCTAACTTAAACTAGATTTTGAAACTATATGATGGTGGACGTTGCAATCTAAGCAATTATACTAACTTAGCCTAGACTTTGAAACTTTATTATGGTGGTCGTTGCAATCTAACCAATTATCGTAACTTAACCCAGACTTTGAAACTATATGATGGTGGTAGTTGCTATCTAAGCAATTGTCCTAACTAACTTAACTTAGACTTGCAAACTATGTGACGGGGATTGTTGCTATCTAAGAAATTGTCCTAACTTAAATTAGACTTTGTAACTATATGATGGTGGTAGTTGCTATCTAAGCAATTGTCCTAACTTAACCTAGACTTAGAAACTATATGATGTTTGTCGATGCGGTCTAAGCAATTGTCCAAACTTAACCTAGACTTTGAAGCTATATGATGGTGATCGTTGCAATCTAAGCAATTGTCCTAACTTTACCTAGACTTTGAAACTATATGATGCTGGTCGTTGCTATCTATGGAATTGCCCTAACTTAACCTAGACTTTGTAACTATATAATGCTGGTCGTTGCAATCTAACCAGTCATCGTAACTTAACCTAGACTTTGAAACTATATGATGGTGGTAGTTGCTATCTAAGCAATTGTCGTAACTAACTTAGACTGGCAAATTATGTGACGGTGACTGTTGTCATCTAAGCAATTGTCCTAACTTAACCTAGACTTTGAAACTATATGATGGTGGTCGATGCAGTCTAAGCAATTCTCCTAACTGAACCTAGACTTTGAAACTATATGATGGTGATCGTTGCAATCCAAGCAATTGTCCTAACTTGACCTACACTTTGAAACTATATGATGGTGGTCGTTGCAATCTAGGCAATTGTCCTAACTTGACTAGATTTGAAACTATATGATGGTGGTCGTTGCAATCTAAGCAATTGTCCTAACTTAACCTAGACCTTGAAACTAAATGATTGTGGTCCTTGCAATCTAAGCAATTGTCCTAACTTAACTAGACTTTGAAATTATATGACGGTGGTCGTTGCAATCTAAGCAATTGTCCTAACTTAACCTAGACTTTGAAACTATATGATGTTGGTCTTTGCAACCTAAGCAACTATCCTATTTCAACCTAGACTTTGAAACTATATGATGGTGGTCGTTGCAATCTAGGCAATTGTGCTAACTTGACCTAGACTTTGAAACTATATGATGGTGGTCGTTGCAATCTAACCAGTTGTCCTAACTTAACCTAGACTTTGAAACTATATGATGGTGGTAGTTGCTATCTAAGCAATTGTCCTAACTCAACCTAGACTTTGAAACTATACGATGGTGGTTGATGCAATCTAAGTAATTGTCCTAAGTTGACCTGGACTTTGAAACTATATGATGGTGGTCGTTGCAATCTAACCAGTTGTCCTAACTTAACCTAGATTTTGAAACTATATGATGGTGGTCGTTGCAATCTAAGCAAGTATCCTAATTTAACCTACACTTTGAAACTATATGATGGTGTTTGTTCCAATCTAAGCAATTGTCCTAACTTAACCTAGACTTTGAAACTATATGGTGGTGGTCGTTGCAATAGAAAAAATTGTCCTAACTTAATATAGACTTTGAAACTATATGATGGTGGCCGTTGCAATCTAAGCAATTGTTCTAACTTAACCTAGACTTTGAAACTACATGATGGTGGTCGTTGCCATCTAAGCAATTGTCCTAACCTACCCTAGACTTTGAAACTATGATGGTGGTCGTTGCAATATAAGCAATTGTCCTAACTTCACCTAGACTTTGAAACTATGTGATGGTGGTAGTTGCTATCTAAGCAATTGTCCTAACTAACTTAACTTAGACCTTCAAATTATGTGACGGTGATTGTTGCTATCTAAGCAATTGTCCCAACTTAACTTGGACATTGAAACTATATGATGGTGGTCATTGCAACCTAATCAATTGTCCTAACTTAACCTAGACTTTGAAACTATTTGATGGTGGTTGCAATCTAAGCAATTGTCCTAACTTAACCTAGACTTTGAAACTATACGACGGTGGTCGTTACAATCTAAGCAATTGTCCTAACTTAACCTAGACTTTGAAACTATATGATGGTGGTCGTTGCAATCTAAGCAATTGTCCTAACTTAACCTACACTTTGAAACTATATGATGGTGGTCGTTGCAATCTAAGCTATTGTCCTAACTTGTCCTGGACTTTGAAACTATATGATGGTGATCGTTGCAATCTAAGCTATTGTCCTAACTTGTCCTAGACTTTGAAACTATATGATGGTGGTCGTTGCAATCTAAGCAATTGCCCTAACTTAACCTAGACTTCAAAACTATACGATAGTGGTCGTTGCTATCTAAGCAATTGTCCTAACTTAACATAGACTTTGAAAGTATATGATGGTGGTAGTTGCTATCTATGCAATTGTCCTAACTTAACCTAGACTTTGAAACTATACGATGGTGGTCGTTGCAATCTAAGCTATTGTCCTAACTTGTCCTAGACTTTGAAACTATATGATGGTGATCGTTGCAATCTAAGCTATTGTCCTAACTTGTCCTAGACTTTGAAACTATACGATGGTGGTCGTTGCAATCTAAGCAATTGTCCTAACTTAACCTAGACATTGAAACTATATGATGGTGGTCGTTGCAATCTAAGCAATTGTTCTAACTTAACCTACACTTTGAAACTATATGATGGTGATCGTTGCAATCTAAGCTATTGTCCTAACTTGTCCTAGACTTTGAAACTATACGATGGTGGTCGTTGCAATCTAAGCAATTGTCCTAACTTAACCTAGACATTGAAACTATATGATGGTGGTCGCTGCAATCGAAGCAATTGTCCTAACTTGACCTAGACTTTGAAACTATATTATGGTGGACGTTGCATTCTAAGCAATTATACTAACTTAGCCTAGACTTTGAAACTTTATTATGGTGGTCGTTGCAATCTAACCAATTATCGTAACTTAACCCAGACTTTGAAACTATATGATGGTGGTAGTTGCTATCTAAGCAATTGTCCTAACTAACTGAACTTAGACTTGCAAACTATGTGACGGGGATTGTTGCTATCTAAGAAATTGTCCTAACTTAAATTAGACTTTGTAACTATATGATGGTGGTAGTTGCTATCTAAGCAATTGTCCTAACTTAACCTAGACTTAGAAACTATATGATGGTGGTCGATGCGGTCTAAGCAATTGTCCTAACTTCACCTAGACTTTGAAGCTATATGATGGTGATCGTTGCAATCTAAGCAATTGTCCTAACTTGCCCTAGACTTTGAAACTATATGATGGTGGTCGTTGCAATCTAACCAATTGTCCTAACTTTACCTAGACTTTGAAACTATATGATGGTGGTAGTTGCTATCTATGGAATTGCCCTAACTTAACCTAGACTTTGTAACTATATAATGCTGGTCGTTGCAATCTAACCAATCATCGTAACTTAACCTAGACTTTGAAACTATATGATGGTGGTAGTTGCTATCTAAGCAATTGTCGTAACTAACTTAGACTGGCAAATTATGTGACGGTGACTGTTGTCATCTAAGCAATTGTCCTAACTTAACCTAGACTTTGAAACTATATGATGGTGGTCGATGCAGTCTAAGCAATTCTCCTAACTGAACCTAGACTTTGAAACTATATGATGGTGATCGTTGCAATCCAAGCAATTGTCCTAACTTGACCTAGACTTTGAAATTATATGATGGTGGTAGTTGCAATCTAAGCAATTGTCCTAACTTGACTAGATTTGAAACTATATGATGGTGGTCGTTGCAATCTAAGCAATTGTCCTAACTTAACCTAGACCTTGAAACTAAATGATTGTGGTCGTTGCAATCTAAGCAATTGTCCTAACTTAACTAGACTTTGAAACTATATGACGGTGGTCGTTGCAATCTAAGCAATTGTCCTAACTTAACCTAGACTTTGAAACTATATGATGTTGGTCTTTGCAACCTAAGCAACTCTCCTATTTCAACCTAGACTTTGAAACTATATGATGGTGGTCGTTGCAATCTAGGCAATTGTCCTAACTTGACCTAGACTTTGAAACTATATGATGGTGGTCGTTGCAATCTAACCAGTTGTCCTAACTTAACCTAGACTTTGAAACTATATGATGGTGGTAGTTGCTATCTAAGCAATTGTCCTAACTCAACCTAGACTTTGAAACTATACGATGGTGGTTGATGCAATCTAAGTAATTGTCCTAAGTTGACCTGGACTTTGAAACTATATGATGGTGGTAGTTGCTATCTAACCAGTTGTCCTAACTTAACCTAGATTTTGAAACTATATGATGGTGGTCGTTGCAATCTAAGCAAGTATCCTAATTTAACCTACACTTTGAAACTATATGATGGTGTTTGTTCCAATCTAAGCAATTGTCCTAACTTAACCTAGACTTTGAAACTATATGGTGGTGGTCGTTGCAATAGAAAAAATTGTCCTAACTTAATATAGACTTTGAAACTATATGATGGTGGCCGTTGCAATCTAAGCAATTGTTCTAACTTAACCTAGACTTTGAAACTACATGATGGTGGTCGTTGCCATCTAAGCAATTGTCCTAACCTACCCTAGACTTTGAAACTATGATGGTGGTCGTTGCAATATAAGCAATTGTCCTAACTTCACCTAGACTTTGAAACTATATGATGGTGGTAGTTGCTATCTAAGCAATTGTCCTAACTAACTTAACTTAGACCTTCAAATTATGTGACGGTGATTGTTGCTATCTAAGCAATTGTCCTAACTTAACTTAGACATTGAAACTATATGATGGTGGTCATTGCAATCTAATCAATTGTCCTAACTTAACCTAGACTTTGAAACTATTTGATGGTGGTTGCAATCTAAGCAATTGTCCTAACTTAACCTAGACATTGAAACTATATGACGGTGGTCGTTACAATCTAAGCAATTGTCCTAACTTAACCTAGACTTTGAAACTATATGACGGTGGTCGTTTTAATCTAAGCAATTGTCCTAACTTAAGCTAGACTTTGAAACTATATGATGGTGGTCGTTGCAATCTAAGCAATTGTCCTAACTTCACCTAAACTTTGAAACTATATGATGGTGGTAGTTGCTATCTAAGCAATTGTCCTAACTAACTTAACTTAGACCTTCAAATTATGTGACGGTGATTGTTGCTATCTAAGCAATTGTCCTAACTTAACCTAGACTTTGAAAGTATATGATGGTGGTCGTTGCAATCTAAGCAATTGTCCTAACTTAACCTACACTTTGAAACTATATGATGGTGGTCGTTGCAATCTAACCTATTGTCCTAACTTGTCCTAGACTTTGAAACTATATGATGGTGATCGTTGCAATCTAAGCTATTGTCCTAACTTGTCCTAGACTTTGAAACTATATGATGGTGGTCGTTGCAATCTAAGCAATTGCCCTAACTTAACCTAGACTTTAAAACTATACGATAGTGGTCGTCGCTATCTAAGCAATTGTCCTAACTTAACATAGACTTTGAAAGTATATGATGGTGGTAGTTGCTATCTATGCAATTGTCCTAACTTAACCTAGACTTTGAAACTATACGATGGTGGTCGTTGCAATCTAAGCAATTGTCCTAACTTAACCTAGACATTGAAACTATATGATGGTGGTCGTTGCAATCTAAGCAATTGTCCTAACTTCACCTAAACTTTGAAACTATATGATGGTGGTAGTTGCTATCTATGCAATTGTCCTAATTTAACCTAGACTTTGAAACTATACGATGGTGGTCGTTGCAATCTAAGCATTTGTCCTAACTTAACCTAGACATTGAAACTATATGATGGTGGTCGTTGCAATCTAAGCAATTGTCCTAACTTAACCTACACTTTGAAACTATATGATGGTGGTCGTTGCAATCTAACCTATTGTCCTAACTTGTCCTAGACTTTGAAACTATATGATGGTGATCGTTGCAATCTAAGCTATTGTCCTAACTTGTCCTAGACTTTGAAACTATATGATGGTGGTCGTTGCAATCTAAGCAATTGCCCTAACTTAACCTAGACTTTAAAACTATACGATAGTGGTCGTCGCTATCTAAGCAATTGTCCTAACTTAACATAGACTTTGAAAGTATATGATGGTGGTAGTTGCTATCTATGCAATTGTCCTAACTTAACCTAGACTTTGAAACTATACGATGGTGGTCGTTGCAATCTAAGCAATTGTCCTAACTTAACCTAGACATTGAAACTATATGATGGTGGTCGTTGCAATCTAAGCAATTGTCCTAACTTAACCTACACTTTGAAACTATATGATGGTGGTCGTTGCAATCTAAGCAATTGTCCTAACTTAACCTACACTTTGAAACTATATGATGGTGATCGTTGCAATCTAAGCAATTGTCCTAACTTCTCCTAGACTTTGAAACTATGTGATGGTGGTCGTTGCAATCTAAGCAATTGCCCTAACTTAACCAAGACTTTAAAACTGTATGATGGTGGTCGTTGCAATCTAACCAGTTGTCCTAACTTAACCTAGACTTTGAAACTATATGATGGTGGTAGTTGCTATCTAAGCAATTGTCCTAACTCAACCTAGACTTTGAAACTATACGATGGTGGTCAATGCAATCTAAGCAATTGTCTTAAGTTGACCTGGACTTTGAAACTATATGATGGTGGGAGTTGCTATCCAAGCAATTGTCCTAACTTAACCTAGACTTTGAAACTATATGATGGTGGTCGTTGCAATCTAACCAGTAGTCCTAACTTAACCTAGATTTTAAAACTATATGATGGTGGTCGTTGCAATCTAAGCAAGTATCCTAATTTAACCTACACTTTGAAACTATATGATGGTGTTTGTTCCAATCTAAGCAATTGTCCTAACTTAACCTAGACTTTGAAACTACATGATGGTGGTCGTTGCCATCTAAGCAATTGTCCTAACCTACCCTAGACTTTGAAACTATATGGTGGTGGTCGTTGCAATCTAAGCAATTGTCCTAACTTCACCTAGACTTTGAAACTATATGATGGTGGTAATTGCTATCTAAGCAATTGTCCTAACTAACTTAACTTAGACCTTCAAATTATGTGACGGTGATTGTTGCTATCTAAGCAATTGTCCTAACTTGACCTAGACATGGAAACTATATGATGGTGGTCATTGCAACCTAATCAATTGTCCTAACTTAACCTAGACTTTGAAACTATATGATGGTGGTTGTTGCAATCTAAGCAATTGTCCTAACTTAAACTAGACTTTGAAACTATATGACGTTGGTCGTTACAATCTAAGCAATTGTCCTAACTTAACCTACACTTTGAAACTATATGATGGTGGTCGTTGCAATCTAAGCAATTGTCCTAACTTAACCTAGACTTTGAAACTATATGATGGTGGTCGTTGCAATCTAAGCAATTGTCCTAACTTCACCTAGACTTTGAAACTATATGATGGTGGTTGTTGCTATCTAAGCAATTGTCCTAACTAACTTAACTTAGACCTTCAAATTATGTGACGGTGATTGTTCATATCTAAGCAATTGTCCTAACTTAACTTAGACTTTGAAAGTATATGATGGTGGTAGTTGCTATCTATGCAATTGTCCTAACTTAACCTAGACTTTGAAACTATACGATGGTGGTCGTTGCAATCTAAGCAATTGTCCTAACATAACCTAGACATTGAAACTATGTGATGGTGGTCGTTGCAATCTAAGCAATTGTCCTAACTTAACCTACGCTTTGAAACTATATGATGGTGGTCGTTGCAATCTAAGCAATTGTCCTAACTTAACCTAGAATTTTAAACTATATGATGGTGATGGTTGCAATCTAAGCAATCGTCCTAACTTGTCCTAGACTTTGAAGCTATATGATGGGGATCGCTGCTATCTAAGCAATTGTCCTAACTTGACCTAGACTTTGAAACTATATGATGGTGTTCGTAGCTATCAAAGCAATTGTCCTAACTTAACCTAGATTTTGAAACTATCTGATGGTGGACGTTGAAATCTAAGCAATTATACTAACTTAGCCTAGACTTTGAAACTTTATTATGGTGGTCGTTGCAATCTAACCAATTATCGTAACCTAACCCAGACTTTGAAACTATATGATGGTGGTAGTTGCTATCTAAGCAATTGTCCTAACTCAACCTAGAGTTTGAAACTATACGATGGTGGTCGATGCAATCTAAGCAATTGTCCTAAGTCGACCTGGACTTTGAAACTATATGATGGTGGTCGTTGCAATCTAAGCAAGTATCCTAATTTAACCTACACTTTGAAACTATATGATGGTGTTTGTTCCAATCTAAGCAATTGTCCTAACTTAACCTAGACTTTGAAACTACATGATGGTGGTCGTTGCCATCTAAGCAATTGTCCTAACCTACTCTAGACTTTGAAACTATATGGTGGTGGTCGTTGCAATCTAAAAAATTGTCCTAACTTAATATAGACTTTGAAACTATATGATGGTGGTCGTTGCAATCTAAGCAATTGTCCTAACTTAACCTAGACTTTGAAACTATATGACGTTGGTCGTTACAATCTAAGCAATTGTCCTAACTTAACCTAGACTTTGAAACTATATGATGGTGGTCGTTGCAATCTAAGCAATTGTCCTAACTTAACCTAGACTTTGAAACTATATGATGGTGGTCGTTGCAATCTAAGCAATTGTCCTAACTTAACCTAGACCTTCAAATTATGTGACGGTGATTGTTGCTATCTAAGCAATTGTCCTAACTTAACTTAGACTTTGAAAGTATATGATGGTGGTAGTTGCTATCTATGCAATTGTCCTAACTTAACCTAGACTTTGAAACTATGCGATGGTGGTCGTTGCAATCTAAGCAATTGTCCTAACTTAAACTAGACATTGAAACTATATGATGGTGGTCGTTGCAATCTAAGCAATTGTCCTAACTTAACCTACACTTTGAAACTATATGATGGTGGTCGTTGCAATCTAAGCAAGTGCCCTAACTTAACCTAGACTTTAAAACTGTACGATAGTGGTCGTTGCTATCTAAGCAATTGTCCTAACTTAACATAGACTTTGAAACTGTATGATGGTGGTCGTTACAATCTAAGCAATTTTCCTAACTTAACCTAGACTTTAAAATTATACGATAGTGGTCGTTGCTATCTAAGCAATTGTCCTAACTTAACCTACACTTAGAAACTATACGATGGTGGTCGTTGCAATCTGAGCAATTGTGCTAACTTAACCTAGACTTTGAAACTATATGATGGTGGTCGATGCAGTCTAAGCAATTGTCCTAACTTAACCTAGACTTTGAAGCTATATGATGGTGATCGTTGCAATCTAAGCAATTGTCCTAACTTGTCCTAGACTTTGAAGCTATATGATGGTGTTCGTATCTATCAAAGCAATTGTCCTAACTTAACGTAGATTTTGAAACTATCTGATGGTGGACGTTGCAATCTAAGCAATTGTACTAACTTAGCCTAGACTTTGAAACTTTATTATGGAGGTCGTTGCAATCTAACCAATTATCGTAACTTAACCCAGACTTTGAAACTATATGATGGTGGTAGTTGCTATCTATGCAATTCTCCTAACTTAACCTAGACATTGAAACTATACGATGGTCGTCGATGTAATCTTCGCAATTGTCCTAAGTTGACCTGGACTTTGAAACTATATGATGGTGGTCGTTGCAATCTAGGCAATTGTCCTAACTTAACCTAGACTTTGAAACTATATGATGGTGGTCGTTGCCATCTAAGCAATTGTCCTAACTTAACCTAGACTTTGAAACTATATGATGGTGGTCGTTGCTATCTAAGCAATTGTCCTAACTTAGCCTAGACTTAGAAACTATATGATGGTGGTCGTTGCAATGTAAGCAATTGTCCTAACTTAACCTAGAATTTGAAGCTATATGATGGTGATCGCTGCAATCTAAGCAATTGTCCTAACTTGACCTAGACTTTGAAACTATATGATGGTGTTCGTAGCTATCAAAGCAATTGTCCTAACTTAAACTAGATTTTGAAACTATCTGATGGTGGACGTTGCAATCTAAGCAATTATACTAACTTAGCCTAGACTTTGAAACTTTATTATGGTGGTCGTTGCAATCTAACCAATTATCGTAACTTAACCCAGACTTTGAAACTATATGATGGTGGTAGTTGCTATCTAAGCAATTGTCCTAACTAACTTAACTTAGACTTGCAAACTATGTGACGGGGATTGTTGCTATCTAAGAAATTGTCCTAACTTAAATTAGACTTTGTAACTATATGATGGTGGTAGTTGCTATCTAAGCAATTGTCCTAACTTAACCTAGACTTAGAAACTATATGATGTTTGTCGATGCGGTCTAAGCAGTTGTCCAAACTTAACCTAGACTTTGAAGCTATATGACGGTGATCGTTGCAATCTAAGCAATTGTCCTAACTTTACCTAGACTTTGAAACTATATGATGCTGGTCGTTGCTATCTATGGAATTGCCCTAACTTAACCTAGACTTTGTAACTATATAATGCTGGTCGTTGCAATCTAACCAGTCATCGTACTTAACCTAGACTTTGAAACTATATGATGGTGGTAGTTGCTATCTAAGCAATTGTCGTAACTAACTTAGACTGGCAAATTATGTGACGGTGACTGTTGTCATCTAAGCAATTGTCCTAACTTAACCTAGACTTTGAAACTATATGATGGTGGTCGATGCAGTCTAAGCAATTCTCCTAACTGAACCTAGACTTTGAAACTATATGATGGTGATCGTTGCAATCCAAGCAATTGTCCTAACTTGACCTAGACTTTGAAATTATATGATGGTGGTAGTTGCAATCTAAGCAATTGTCCTAACTTGACTAGATTTGAAACTATATGATGGTGGTCGTTGCAATCTAAGCAATTGTCCTAACTTAACCTAGACCTTGAAACTAAATGATTGTGGTCGTTGCAATCTAAGCAATTGTCCTAACTTAACTAGACTTTGAAATTATATGACGGTGGTCGTTGCAATCTAAGCAATTGTCCTAACTTAACCTAGACTTTGAAACTATATGATGTTGGTCTTTGCAACCTAAGCAACTATCCTATTTCAACCTAGACTTTGAAACTATATGATGGTGGTCGTTGCAATCTAGGCAATTGTGCTAACTTGACCTAGACTTTGAAACTATATGATGGTGGTCGTTGCAATCTAACCAGTTGTCCTAACTTAACCTAGACTTTGAAACTATATGATGGTGGTAGTTGCTATCTAAGCAATTGTCCTAACTCAACCTAGACTTTGAAACTATACGATGGTGGTTGATGCAATCTAAGTAATTGTCCTAAGTTGACCTGGACTTTGAAACTATATGATGGTGGTCGTTGCAATCTAACCAGTTGTCCTAACTTAACCTAGATTTTGAAACTATATGATGGTGGTCGTTGCAATCTAAGCAAGTATCCTAATTTAACCTACACTTTGAAACTATATGATGGTGTTTGTTCCAATCTAAGCAATTGTCCTAACTTAACCTAGACTTTGAAACTATATGGTGGTGGTCGTTGCAATAGAAAAAATTGTCCTAACTTAATATAGACTTTGAAACTATATGATGGTGGCCGTTGCAATCTAAGCAATTGTTCTAACTTAACCTAGACTTTGAAACTACATGATGGTGGTCGTTGCCATCTAAGCAATTGTCCTAACCTACCCTAGACTTTGAAACTATGATGGTGGTCGTTGCAATATAAGCAATTGTCCTAACTTCACCTAGACTTTGAAACTATATGATGGTGGTAGTTGCTATCTAAGCAATTGTCCTAACTAACTTAACTTAGACCTTCAAATTATGTGACGGTGATTGTTGCTATCTAAGCAATTGTCCCAACTTAACTTGGACATTGAAACTATATGATGGTGGTCATTGCAACCTAATCAATTGTCCTAACTTAACCTAGACTTTGAAACTATTTGATGGTGGTTGCAATCTAAGCAATTGTCCTAACTTAACCTAGACTTTGAAACTATACGACGGTGGTCGTTACAATCTAAGCAATTGTCCTAACTTAACCTAGACTTTGAAACTATATGATGGTGGTCGTTGCAATCTAAGCAATTGTCCTAACTTAACCTAGACTTTGAAACTATATGATGGTGGTCGTTGCAATCTAAGCAATTGTCCTAACTTCACCTAAACTTTGAAACTATATGATGGTGGTAGTTGCTATCTAAGCAATTGTCCTAACTAACTTAACTTAGACCTTCAAATTATGTGACGGTGATTGTTGCTATCTAAGCAATTGTCCTAACTTAACCTAGACTTTGAAAGTATATGATGGTGGTAGTTGCTATCTATGCAATTGTCCTAATTTAACCTAGACTTTGAAACTATACAATGGTGGTCGTTGCAATCTAAGCATTTGTCCTAACTTAACCTAGACATTGAAACTATATGATGGTGGTCGTTGCAATCTAAGCTATTGTCCTAACTTGTCCTAGACTTTGAAACTATATGATGGTGGTCGTTGCAATCTAAGCAATTGCCCTAACTTAACCTAGACTTTAAAACTATACGATAGTGGTCGTTGCTATCTAAGCAATTGTCCTAACTTAACATAGACTTTGAAAGTATATGATGGTGGTAGTTGCTATCTATGCAATTGTCCTAACTTAACCTAGACTTTGAAACTATACGATGGTGGTCGTTGCAATCTAAGCAATTGTCCTAACTTAACCTAGACATTGAAACTATATGATGGTGGTCGTTGCAATCTAAGCAATTGTCCTAACTTAACCTACACTTTGAAACTATATGATGGTGGTCGTTGCAATCTAAGCAATTGTCCTAACTTAACCTAGACTTTAAAACTATACGATAGTGGTCGTTGCTATCTAAGCAATTGTCCTAACTTAACATAGACTTTGAAAGTATATGATGGTGGTAGTTGCTATCTATGCAATTGTCCTAACTTAACCTAGACTTTGAAACTATACGATGGTGGTCGTTGCAATCTAAGCAATTGTCCTAACTTAACCTAGACTTTAAAACTATATGATGGTGATCGTTGCAATCTAAGCAATTGTCCTAACTTGTCCTAGACTTTGAAACTATGTGATGGTGGTCGTTGCAATCTAAGCAATTGCCCTAACTTAACCAAGACTTTAAAACTGTATGATGGTGGTCGTTGCAATCTAACCAGTTGTCCTAACTTAACCTAGACTTTGAAACTATGATGGTGGTAGTTGCTATCTAAGCAATTGTCCTAACTCAACCTAGACTTTGAAACTATACGATGGTGGTCAATGCAATCTAAGCAATTGTCCTAACTTAACCTACACTTTGAAACTATATGATGGTGGTCGTTGCAATCTAAGCTATTGTCCTAGCTTGTCCTAGACTTTGAAACTATATGATGGAGGTCGTTGCAATCTAACCAATTATCGTAACTTAACCCAGACTTTGAAACTATATGATGGTGGTAGTTGCTATCTATGCAATTCTCCTAACTTAACCTAGACATTGAAACTATACGATGGTCGTCGATGCAATCTTCGCAATTGTCCTAAGTTGACCTGGACTTTGAAACTATATGATGGTGGTCGTTGCAATCTAGGCAATTGTCCTAACTTAACCTAGACTTTGAAACTATATGATGGTGGTCGTTGCAATCTAAGCAAGTATCCTAATTTAACCTACACTTTGAAACTATATGATGGTGTTTGTTCCAATCTAAGCAATTGTACTAACTTAGCCTAGACTTTGAAACTATGATGGTGGTAGTTGCTATCTAAGCAATTGTCCTAACTCAACCTAGACTTTGAAACTATACGATGGTGGTCAATGCAATCTAAGCAATTGTCCTAACTTAACCTACACTTTGAAACTATATGATGGTGGTCGTTGCAATCTAAGCTATTGTCCTAGCTTGTCCTAGACTTTGAAACTATATGATGGAGGTCGTTGCAATCTAACCAATTATCGTAACTTAACCCAGACTTTGAAACTATATGATGGTGGTAGTTGCTATCTATGCAATTCTCCTAACTTAACCTAGACATTGAAACTATACGATGGTCGTCGATGCAATCTTCGCAATTGTCCTAACTTAACCTAGACTTTGAAACTATATGATGGTGGTCGTTGCCATCTAAGCAATTGTCCTAACTTAACCTAGACTTTGAAACTATATGATGGTGGTCGTTGCTATCTAAGCAATTGTCCTAACTTAGCCTAGACTTAGAAACTATATGATGGTGGTCGTTGCAATGTAAGCAATTGTCCTAACTTCACCTAGACTTTGAAGCTATATGATGGTGATCGCTGCAATCTAAGCAATTGTCCTACCTTGACCTAGACTTTGAAACTATATGATGGTGTTCGTAGCTATCAAAGCAATTGTCCTAACTTAAACTAGATTTTGAAACTATATGATGGTGGACGTTGCAATCTAAGCAATTATACTAACTTAGCCTAGACTTTGAAACTTTATTATGGTGGTCGTTGCAATCTAACCAATTATCGTAACTTAACCCAGACTTTGAAACTATATGATGGTGGTAGTTGCTATCTAAGCAATTGTCCTAACTAACTTAACTTAGACTTGCAAACTATGTGACGGGGATTGTTGCTATCTAAGAAATTGTCCTAACTTAAATTAGACTTTGTAACTATATGATGGTGGTAGTTGCTATCTAAGCAATTGTCCTAACTTAACCTAGACTTAGAAACTATATGATGTTTGTCGATGCGGTCTAAGCAATTGTCCAAACTTAACCTAGACTTTGAAGCTATATGATGGTGATCGTTGCAATCTAAGCAATTGTCCTAACTTTACCTAGACTTTGAAACTATATGATGCTGGTCGTTGCTATCTATGGAATTGCCCTAACTTAACCTAGACTTTGAAACTATATGATGTTGGTCTTTGCAACCTAAGCAACTATCCTATTTCAACCTAGACTTTGAAACTATATGATGGTGGTCGTTGCAATCTAACCAGTTGTCCTAACTTAACCTAGACTTTGAAACTATGATGGTGGTAGTTGCTATCTAAGCAATTGTCCTAACTCAACCTAGACTTTGAAACTATACGATGGTGGTCAATGCAATCTAAGCAATTGTCCTAACTTAACCTACACTTTGAAACTATATGATGGTGGTCGTTGCAATCTAAGCTATTGTCCTAGCTTGTCCTAGACTTTGAAACTATATGATGGTGATCGCTGCAATCTAAGCTATTGTCCTAACTTGTCCTAGACTTTGAAACTATATGATGGTGATCGTTGCAATCTAAGCAATTGCCCTAACTTAACCTAGACTTTAAAACTATACGATAGTGGTCGTTGCAATCTAAGCTATTGTCCTAACTTAACCTAGACTTTGAAACTACATGATGGTGGTCGTTGCCATCTAAGCAATTGTCCTAACCTACCCTAGACTTTGAAACTATATGGTGGTGGTCGTTGCAATCTAAGCAATTGTCCTAACTTCACCTAGACTTTGAAACTATATGATGGTGGTAATTGCTATCTAAGCAATTGTCCTAACTAATTTAACTTAGACCTTCAAATTATGTGACGGTGATTGTTGCTATCTAAGCAATTGTCCTAACTTGACCTAGACATTGAAACTATATGATGGTGGTCATTGCAACCTAATCAATTGTCCTAACTTAACCTAGACTTTGAAACTATATGATGGTGGTTGTTGCAATCTAAGCAATTGTCCTAACTTAACCTAGACTTTGAAACTATATGACGTTGGTCGTTACAATCTAAGCAATTGTCCTAACTTAACCTAGACTTTGAAACTATATGATGGTGGTCGTTGCAATCTAAGCAATTGTCCTAACTTAACCTAGACTTTGAAACTATATGATGGTGGTCGTTGCAATCTAAGCAATTGTCCTAACTTCACCTAAACTTTGAAACTATATGATGGTGGTAGTTGCTATCTAAGCAATTGTCCTAACTAACTTAACTTAGACCTTCAAATTATGTGACAGTGATTGTTGCTATCTAAGCAATTGTCCTAACTTAACCTAGACTTTGAAAGTATATGATGGTGGTAGTTGCTATCTATGCAATGGTCCTAATTTAACCTAGACTTTGAAACTATACGATGGTGGTCGTTGCAATCTAAGCATTTGTCCTAACTTAACCTAGACATTGAAACTCTATGATGGTGGTCGTTGCAATCTAAGCTATTGTCCTAACTTGTCCTAGACTTTGAAACTATATGATGGTGATCGTTGCAATCTAAGCTATTGTCCTAACTTGTCCTAGACTTTGAAACTATATGATGGTGGTCGTTGCAATCTAAGCAATTGCCCTAACTTAACCTAGACTTTAAAACTATACGATAGTGGTCGTTGCAATCTAAGCAATTGTCCTAACTTAACCTAGACTTTGAAAGTATATGATGGTGGTAGTTGCTATCTATGCAATTGTCCTAATTTAACCTAGACTTTGAAACTATACGATGGTGGTCGTTGCAATCTAAGCATTTGTCCTAACTTAACCTAGACATTGAAACTATATGATGGTGGTGGTTGCAATCTAAGCAATTGTCCTAACTTAACCTACACTTTGAAACTATATGATGGTGGTCGTTGCAATCTAAGCTATTGTCCTAACTTGTCCTAGACTTTGAAACTATATGATGGTGATCGTTGCAATCTAAGCTATTGTCCTAACTTGTCCTAGACTTTGAAACTATATGATGGTGGTCGTTGCAATCTAAGCAATTGCCCTAACTTAACCTGGACTTTAAAACTATACGATTGTGGTCGTTGCAATCTAAGCAATTGTCCTAACTTAACATAGACTTTGAAAGTATATGATGGTGGTAGTTGCTATCTATGCAATTGTCCTAGCTTAACCTAGACTTTGAAACTATACGATGGTGGTCGTTGCAATCTAAGCAATTGTCCTAACTTAACCTAGACATTGAAACTATATGATGGTGGTCGTTGCAATCTAAGCAATTGTCCTAACTTAACCTACACTTTGAAACTATATGATGGTGGTCGTTGCAATCTAAGCAATTGTCCTAACTAAACCTAGACTTTGAAACTATATGATGGTGATCGTTGCAATCTAAGCAATTGTCCTAACTTGTCCTAGACTTTGAAACTATGTGATGGTGGTCGTTGCAATCTAAGCAATTGCCCTAACTTAACCAAGACTTTAAAACTGTATGATGGTGGTCGTTGCAATCTAACCAGTTGTCCTAACTTAACCTAGACTTTGAAACTATATGATGGTGGTAGTTGCTATCTAAGCAATTGTCCTAACTCAACCTAGACTTTGAAACTATACGATGGTGGTCAATGCAATCTAAGCAATTGTCCTAAGTTGACCTGGACTTTGAAACTATATGATGGTGGTAGTTGCTATCCAAGCAATTGTCCTAACTTAACCTAGACTTTGAAACTATATGATGGTGGTCGTTGCAATCTAACCACTAGTCCTAACTTAACCTAGATTTTGAAACTATATGATGGTGGTCGTTGCAATCTAAGCAAGTATCCTAATTTAACCTACACTTTGAAACTATATGATGGTGTTTGTTCCAGTCTAAGCAATTGTCCTAACTTAACCTAGACTTTGAAACTACATGATGGTGGTCGTTGCCATCTAAGCAATTGTGCTAACCTACCCTAGACTTTGAAACTATATGGTGGTGGTCGTCTCAATCTAAGCAATTGTCCTAACTTCACCTAGACTTTGAAACTATATGATGGTGGTAATTGCTATCTAAGCAATTGTCCTAACTAACTTAACTTAGACCTTCAAATTATGTGACGGTGATTGTTGCTATCTAAGCAATTGTCCTAACTTGACCTAGACATTGAAACTATATGATGGTGGTCATTGCAACCTAATCAATTGTCCTAACTTAACCTAGACTTTGAAACTATATGATGGTGGTTGTTGCAATCTAAGCAATTGTCCTAACTTAACCTAGACTTTGAAACTATATGACGTTGGTCGTTACAATCTAAGCAATTGTCCTAACTTAACCTAGACTTTGAAACTATATGATGGTGGTCGTTGCAATCTAAGCAATTGTCCTAACTTCACCTAGACTTTGAAACTATATGATGGTGGTAGTTGCTATCTAAGCAATTGTCCTAACTAACTTAACTTAGACCTTCAAATTATGTGACGGTGATTGTTGCTATCTAAGCAATTGTCCTAACTTAACTTAGACTTTGAAAGTATATGATGGTGGTAGTTGCTATCTATGCAATTGTCCTAACTTAACCTAGACTTTGAAACTATACGATGGTGGTCGTTGCAATCTAAGCAATTGTCCTAACTTAACCTAGACATTGAAACTATATGATGGTGGTCGTTGCAATCTAAGCAATTGTCCTAACTTAACCTACGCTTTGAAACTATATGATGGTGGTCGTTGCAATCTAAGCAATTGTCCTAACTTAACCTAGAATTTAACCTATATGATGGTGATGGTTGCAATCTAAGCAATCGTCCTAACTTGTCCTAGACTTTGAAGCTATATGATGGGGATCGCTGCAATCTAAGCAATTGTCCTAACTTGACCTAGACTTTGAAACTATATGATGGTGTTCGTAGCTATCAAAGCAATTGTCCTAACTTAACCTAGATTTTGAAACTATCTGATGGTGGACGTTGCAATCTAAGCAATTATACTAACTTAGCCTAGACTTTGAAACTTTATTATGGTGGTCGTTGCAATCTAACCAATTATCGTAACCTAACCCAGACTTTGAAACTATATGATGGTGTTCGTAGCTATCAAAGCAATCGTCCTAACTCAACCTAGAGTTTGAAACTATACGATGGTGGTCGATACAATCTAAGCAATTGTCCTAAGTCGACCTGGACTTTGAAACTATATGATGGTGGTAGTTGCTATCTAAGCAATTGTCCTAACTTAACCTAGACTTTGAAACTATATGATGGTGGTCGTTGCAATCTAACCAGTTGTCCTAACTTAACCTAGACTTTGAAACTATATGATGGTGGTCGTTGCAATCTAAGCAAGTATCCTAATTTAACCTACACTTTGAAACTATATGATGGTGTTTGTTCCAATCTAAGCAATTGTCCTAACTTAACCTAGACTTTGAAACTACATGATGGTGGTCGTTGCCATCTAAGCAATTGTCCTAACCTACTCTAGACTTTGAAACTATATGGTGGTGGTCGTTGCAATCTAAAAAATTGTCCTAACTTAATATAGACTTTGAAACTATATGATGGTGGTCGTTGCAATCTAAGCAATTGTCCTAACTTAACCTAGACTTTGAAACTATATGATGGTGGTCGTTGCAATCTAAGCAATTGTCCTAACTTAACCTAGACTTTGAAACTATATGATGGTGGTCGTTGCAATCTAAGCAATTGTCCTAACTTCACCTAGACTTTGAAACTATATGATGGTGGTAGTTGCTATCTAAGCAATTGTCCTAACTAACTTAACCTAGACCTTCAAATTATGTGACGGTGATTGTTGCTATCTAAGCAATTGTCCTAACTTAACTTAGACTTTGAAAGTATATGATGGTGGTAGTTGCGATCTATGCAATTGTCCTAACTTAACCTAGACTTTGAAACTATGCGATGGTGGTCGTTGCAATCTAAGCAATTGTCCTAACTTAAACTAGACATTGAAACTATATGATGGTGGTCGTTGCAATCTAAGCAATTGCCCTAACTTAACCTAGACTTTAAAACTGTACGATAGTGGTCGTTGCTATCTAAGCAATTGTCCTAACTTAACATAGACTTTGAAACTATATGATGGTGGTCGTTACAATCTAAGCAATTTTCCTAACTTAACCTAGACTTTAAAATTATACGATAGTGGTCGTTGCTATCTAAGCAATTGTCCTAACTTAACCTACACTTAGAAACTATACGATGGTGGTCGTTGCAATCTGAGCAATTGTGCTAACTTAACCTAGACTTTGAAACTATATGATGGTGGTCGATGCAGTCTAAGCAATTGTCCTAACTTAACCTAGACTTTGAAGCTATATGATGGTGATCGTTGCAATCTAAGCAATTGTCCTAACTTGTCCTAGACTTTGAAGCTATATGATGGTGATTGCTGGAATCTAAGCAATTGTCCTAACTTGACCTAGACTTTGAAACTATATGATGGTGTTCGTAGCTATCAAAGCAATTGTCCTGACTTAACGTAGATTTTGAAACTATCTGATGGTGGACGTTGCAATCTAAGCAATTATACTAACTTAGCCTAGACTTTGAAACTTTATTATGGAGGTCGTTGCAATCTAACCAATTATCGTAACTTAACCCAGACATTGAAACTATATGATGGTGGTAGTTGCTATCTAAGAAATTGTCCTAACTTAAATTAGACTTTGTAACTATATGATGGTGGTAGTTGCTATCTAAGCAATTGTCCTAACTTAACCTAGACTTAGAAACTATATGATGGTGGTCGATGCGGTCTAAGCAATTGTCCTAACTTAACCTAGACTTTGAAGCTATATGATGGTGATCGTTGCAATCTAAGCAATTGTCCTAACTTGCCCTAGACTTTGAAACTATATGATGGTGGTCGTTGCAATCTAACCAATTGTCCTAACTTAACCTAGACTTTGAAACTATATGATGGTGGTAGTTGCTATCTATGGAATTGCCCTAACTTAACCAGGACTTTGTAACTATATGATGCTGGTCGTTGCAATCTAACCAATCATCGTAACTTAACCTAGACTTTGAAACTATATGATGGTGGTAGTTGCTATCTAAGCAATTGTCGTAACTAACTTATACTGGGAAATTATGTGACGGTGACTGTTGTCATCTAAGCAATTGTCCTAACTTAACCTAGACTTTGAAACTATATGATGGTGGTCGATGCAGTCTAAGCAATTCTCCTAACTGAACCTAGAATTTGAAACTATATGATGGTGATCGTTGCAATCCAAGCAATTGTCCTAACTTGACCTAGACTTTGAAATTATATGATGGTGGTAGTTGCAATCTAAGCAATTGTCCTAACTTGACTAGATTTGAAACTACATGATGGTGGTCGTTGCAATCTAAGCAATTGTCCTAACATAACCTAGACTTAGAAACTATATGATGGTGGTCGTTGCAATCTAAGCAATTGTCCTAACTTTACCTAGACTTTGAAACTATATGATGGTGGTCGATGCAGTCTAAGCAATTGTCCTAACTGAACCTACACTTTGAAACTATATGATGGTGATCGTTGCAATCTAAGCAATTGTCCTAACTTAACCTAGACTTTGAAATTATGTGATGGTGGTAGTTGCTATCTAAGCAATTGTCCTAACTAGCTTAACTTAGACTTTCAAATTATGTGATGGTGATTGTTGCTATCTAATTAATTGTCCTACCTTAACCTAGACTTTGAAACTGTATGATGGTGGTCGTTGCAATCTAAGCAAGTATCCTGATTTAACCTACACTTTGAAACTATATGATGGCGTTTGTTCCAATCTAAGCAATTGTCCTATTTTAACCTAGAATTTGAAACTATATGATGGTGGTTGTTGCTATCTATGGAATTGTCCTAACTTAACCTAGACTTTGTAACTATATGATGCTGGTCGTTGCAATCTAACCAATCATCGTAACTTAACCTAGACTTTGAAACTATATGATGGTGGTAGTTGCTATCTAAGCAATTGTCGTAACTAACTTAGACTGGCAAATTATGTGACGGTTACTCTTGCCATCTAAGCAATTGTCCTAACTTAACCTAGACTTTGAAACTATATGGTGGTGGTAGTTGCTATCTAAGCAGTTATCTTAACTTAACCTAGACTTAGAAACTATATGATGGTGGTCGTTCCAATCTAAGCAATTGTCCTAACTTAACCTAGACTTGAAACTATATGATGGTGGTCGATGCAGTCTAAGCAATTGTCCTAACTGAACCTAGACTTTGAAAGTATATGATGGTGATCGTTGCTATCTAAGCAATTGTCCTAACTTGACATAGACTTTGAAATTATATGATGGTGGTAGTTGCAATCTAAGCAATTGTCCTAACTTGTCTAGACTTTGAAACTATATGATGGTGGTCGTTGCAATCTAAGCAATTGTCCTAACTTAACCTAGACCTTGAAACTAAATGATTGTGCTCGTTGCAATCTAAGCAATTGTCCTAACTTAAACTAGACTTTGAAACTATATGACGGCGGTCGTTGCAATCTAAGCAATTGTCCTAACTTAACCTAGACTTTGAAACTATATGATGTTGGTCTTTGCAACCTAAGCAACTCTCCTATTTTAACCTAGACTTTGAAACTATATGATGGTGGTCGTTGCAATCTAAGCAATTGTCCTAACTTGACCTAGACTTTGAAACTATATGATGGTGGTAGTTGTTATCTAAGCAATTGTCCTAATTCAACCTAGATTTTGAAACTATACGATGGTGGTCGATGCAATCTTAGCAATTGTCCTAAGTTGACCTGGACTTTGAAACTATATGATGGTGGTAGTTGCTATCTAAGGAATTGTCCTAACTTAACCTAGACTTTGAAACTATATGATGGTGGTCGTTGCAATCTAACCAATTGTCCTAACTTAACCTAGACTTTGAAACTAATAATGGTGGTAGTTGCTATCTAAGCAATTGTCCTAACTCAACCTAGACTTTGAAACTATACGATGGTGGTCGATGCAATCTAAGCAATTGTCCTAAGCTGACCTGGACTTTGAAACTATATGATGGTAGTAGTTGCTATCTAAGCAATTGTCCTAACTTAACCTAGACTTTGAAACTATATGATGGTGGTCATTGCAATCTAAGCAATTGTCCTAACTAACTTAACTTAGACTTGCAAATTATGTGACGGGGATTGTTGCTATCTAAGCAATTGTCCTAACTTAAATTAGACTTTGAAACTATATGATGGTGGTATTTGCTATCTAAGCAATTGTCCTAACTTAACCTAGACTTAGAAACTATATGATGGTGGTCGTTGCATTCTAAGCAATTGTCCTATCTTAACCTTGACTTTGAAGCTATATGATGGTGATGGTTGCAATCTATGGAATTGTCCTAACTTAACATAGACTTTGTAACTATATGATGGTGGTCTTTGCAACCTAAGCAATTCTCCTATCTTAACCTAGACTTATAAACTATATGATGGTGGTCGTTGCTATCTAAGGAATTATCCTAACTTAGCCTAGACTTTGAAACTATATGATGGTGGTGGTTGCTATCTAAGCAATTGTCCTAACATAACCTAGACTTAGAAACTATATGATGGTGGTCGTTGCAATCTAAGCAATTGTCCTAACTTTACCTAGACTTTGAAACTATATGATGGTGGTCGATGCAGTCTAAGCAATTGTCCTAACTGAACCTACACTTTGAAACTATATGATGGTGATCGTTGCAATCTAAGCAATTGTCCTAACTTAACCTAGACTTTGAAATTATGTGATGGTGGTAGTTGCTATCTAAGCAATTGTCCTAACTAGCTTAACTTAGACTTTCAAATTATGTTCTGGTGATTGTTGCTATCTAATTAATTGTCCTACCTTAACCTAGACTTTGAAAGTATATGATGGTGGTAGTTGCTATCTATGCAATTCTCCTAACTTAACCTAGACATTGAAACTATAGGATGGTCGTCGATGCAATCTTCGCAATTGTCCTAAGTTGACCTGGACTTTGAAACTATATGATGGTGGTAGTTGCTATCTATGCAATTGTCCTAACTTAACCTATACTTTGAAACTATGCGATGGTGGTCGTTGCCATCTAAGCAATTGCCCTAACTTAACCTACACATTGAAACTATATGATGGTGGTCGTTGCAATCTAAGCAATTGTCCTAAGTTAACCTACACTTTGAAACTATATAATGGTGGTCGTTGCAATCTAAGCAATTGTCCTAACTTAACCTAGACTTTGAAACTATATGATGGTGATCGTTGCAACCTAAGCAATTGTCCTAACTTGACCTAGAATTTGAAACTATATGATGGTGGTTGTTGCAATCTAACCAATTGTCCAAACTTAACCTAGACTTTGAAACTATACGATGGTGGTAGTTGCTAACTAAGCAATTGTCCAAACTAACTGAACCTAGACTTTCAAATTATGTGACGGTGATTGTTGCTATCTAAGCAATTGTCCTAACTTAACCTAGTCTTTGAAACTATTTGATGGTGGTAGTTGCTATCTAAGAAATTGTCCTAAGTTAACCTAGACTTAGAAACTATATGATGGTGGTCGTTGCAATGTAAGCAATTGTCCTAACTTAACCTAGACTTTGAAGCTATATGATGGTGGTCGTTGCAATCTAACCAATTGCCTAACTTAACCTAGACTTTGAAACTATATGATGGTGGTAGTTGCTATCTATGGAATTGCCCTAACTTAACCTGGACTTTGTAACTATATGATGCTGGTCGTTGCAATCTAACCAATCATCGTAACTTAACCTAGACTTTGAAACTATATGATGGTGGTAGTTGCTATCTAAGCAATTGTCGTAACTAACTTATACTGGGAAATTATGTGACGGTGACTGTTGTCATCTAAGCAATTGTCCTAACTTAACCTAGACTTTGAAACTATATGATGGTGGTCGATGCAGTCTAAGCAATTCTCCTAACTGAACCTAGAATTTGAAACTATATGATGGTGATCGTTGCAATCCAAGTAATTGTCCTAACTTGACCTAGACTTTGAAATTATATGATGGTGGTAGTTGCAATCTAAGCAATTGTCCTAACTTGACTAGATTTGAAACTATATGATGGTGGTCGTTGCAATCTAAGCAATTGTCCTAACTTAACCTAGACCTTGAAACTAAATGATTGTGGTCGTTGCAATCTAAGCAATTGTCCTAACTTAAAATAGACTTTGAAACTATATGACGGTGGTCGTGGCAATCTAAGCAATTGTCCTAACTTAACCTAGACTTTGAAACTATATGATGTTGGTCTTTGCAACCTAAGCAACTCTCCTATTTTAACCTAAACTTTGAAACTATACGATGGTGGTCGTTGCAATCTAGGCAATTGTCCTAACTTGACCTAGACTTTGAAACTATATGATGGTGGTCGTTGCAATCTAACCAGTTGTCCTAACTTAACATAGACTTTGAAACTATATGATGGTGGTAGTTGCTATCTAAGCAATTGTCCTAACTCAACCTAGACTTTGAAACTATACGATGGTGGTTGATGCAATCTAAGCAATTGTCCTAAGTTGACCTGGACTTTGAAACTATATGATGGTGGTAGTTGCTATCTAAGGAATTGTCCTAACTTAACCTAGACTTTCAAACTATATGATGGTGGTCGTTGCAATCTAACCAGTTGTCCTAACTTAACCTAGATTTTGAAACTATATGATGGTGGTCGTTGCAATCTAAGCAAGTATCCTAATTTAACCTACACTTTGAAACTATATGATGGTGTTTGTTCCAATCTAAGCAATTGTCCTATTTTAACCTAGAATTTGAAACTATATGATGGTGGTCGTTGCTATCTATGGAATCGTCCTAACTTAAGCTAGACTTTGTAAGTATATGATGCTGGTCGTTGCAATCTAACCAATCATCGTAACTTAACCTAGACTTTGAAACTATATGATGGTGGTAGTTGCTATCTAGGCAATTGTCGTAACTAACTTAGACTGGCAAATTATGTGACGGTTACTGTTGCCATCTAAGCAATTGTCCTAACTTAACCTAGACTTTGAAACTATATGGTGGTGGTAGTTGCTATCTAAGCAGTTATCTTAACTTAACCTAGACTTAGAAACTATATGATGGTGATCGTTCCAATCTAAGCAATTGTCCTAACTTAACCTAGACTTTGAAACTATATGATGGTGGTCGATGCAGTCTAAGCAATTGTCCTAACTGAACCTAGACTTTGAAAGTATATGATGGTGATCGTTGCTATCTAAGCAATTGTCCTAACTTGACATAGACTTTGAAATTATATGATGGTGGTAGTTGCAATCTAAGCAATTGTCCTAACTTGTCTAGACTTTGAAACTATATGATGGTGGTCGTTGCAATCTAAGCAATTGTCCTAACTTAACCTAGACCTTGAAACTAAATGATTGTGCTCGTTGCAATCTAAGCAATTGTCCTAACTTAAACTAGACTTTGAAACTATATGACGGCGGTCGTTGCAATCTAAGCAATTGTCCTAACTTAACCTAGACTTTGAAACTATATGATGTTGGTCTTTGCAACCTAAGCAACTCTCCTATTTTAACCTAGACTTTGAAACTGTATGATGGTGGTCGTTGCAATCTAAGCAATTGTCCTAACCTGACCTAGACTTTGAAACTATATGATGGTGGTAGTTGCTATCTAAGCAATTGTCCTAATTCAACCTAGATTTTGAAACTATACGATGGTGGTCGATGCAATCTTAGCAATTGTCCTTAGTTGACCTGGACTTTGAAACTATATGATGGTGGTAGTTGCTATCTAAGGAATTGTCCTAACTTAACCTAGACTTTGAAACTATATGATGGTGGTCGTTGCAATCTAACCAATTGTCCTAACTTAACCTAGACTTTGAAACTATATGATGGTGGTAGTTGCTATCTAAGCAATTGTCCTAACTCAACCTAGACTTTGAAACTATACGATGGTGGTCGATGCAATCTAAGCAATTG
The DNA here is from genome assembly GCA_030765045.1 of Tenodera sinensis. Classification (NCBI taxonomy): domain Eukaryota; kingdom Metazoa; phylum Arthropoda; class Insecta; order Mantodea; family Mantidae; genus Tenodera; species Tenodera sinensis. The sequence goes on from CM060970.1 coordinate 45,472,620, forward strand.
TCCTAAGCTGACCTGGACTTTGAAACTATATGATGGTGGTAGTTGCTATCTAAGCAATTGTCCTAACTTAACCTAGACTTTGAAACTATATGATGGTGGTCATTGCAATCTAAGTAATTGTCCTAACTAACTTAACTTAGACTTGCAAATTATGTGACGGGGATTGTTGCTATCTAAGCAATTGTCCTAACTTAAATTAGACTTTGAAACTTTATGATGGTGGTATTTGCTATCTAAGCAATTGTCCTAACTTAACCTAGACTTAGAAACTATATGAGGGTGGTCGTTGCATTCTAAGCAATTGTCCTATCTTAACCTAGACTTTGAAGCTATACGATGGTGATGGTTGCAATCTATGGAATTGTCCTAACTTAACCTAGACTTTGTAACTATATGATGGTGGTCGTTGCAATCTAACCAATTGACCTAACTTAACCTTGACTTTGTAACTATATGATGGTGGTCTTTGCAACCTAAGCAATTCTCCTATCTTAACCTAGACTTTGAAACTATATGATGGTGGTCGTTGCTATCTAAGGAATTATCCTAACTTAGCCTAGACTTTGTAACTATATGATGGTGGTGGTTGCTATCTAAGCAATTGTCCTAACATAACCTAGACTTAGAAACTATATGATGGTGGTCGTTGCAATCTAAGCAATTGTCCTAACTTTACCTAGACTTTGAAACTATATGATGGTGGTCGATGCAGTCTAAGCAATTGTCCTAACTGAACCTACACTTTGAAACTATATGATGGTGATCGTTGCAATCTAAGCAATTGTCGTAACTTAACCTAGACTTTGAAATTATGTGATGGTGGTAGTTGCTATCTAAGCAATTGTCCTAACTAGCTTAACTTAGACTTTCAAATTATGTGATGGTGATTGTTGCTATCTAATTAATTGTCCTACCTTAACCTAGACTTTGAAAGTATATGATGGTGGTAGTTGCTATCTATGCAATTCTCCTAACTTAACCTAGACATTGAAACTATACGATGGTCGTCGATGCAATCTTCGCAATTGTCCTAAGTTGACCTGGACTTTGAAACTATATGATGGTGGTAGTTGCTATCTATGCAATTGTCCTAACTTAACCTATACTTTGAAACTATACGATGGTGGTCGTTGCCATCTAAGCAATTGCCCTAACTTAACCTACACATTGAAGCTATATGATGGTGGTCGTTGCAATCTAAGCAATTGTCCTAAGTTAACCTACACTTTGAAACTATATAATGGTGGTCGTTGCAATCTAAGCAATTGTCCTAACTTAACCTAGACTTTGAAACTATATGATGGTGATCGTTGCAACCTAAGCAATTGTCCTAACTTGACCTAGAATTTGAAACTATATGATGGTGGTTGTTGCAATCTAACCAATTGTCCTAACTTAACCTAGACTTTGAAACTATACGATGGTGGCAGTTGCTAACTAAGCAATTGTCCAAACTAACTGAACCTAGACTTTCAAATTATGTGACGGTGATTGTTGCTATCTAAGCAATTGTCCTAACTTAACCTAGTCTTTGAAACTATTTGATGGTGGTAGTTGCAATAAAGCAATTGTCCTAAGTTAACCTAGACTTAGAAACTATATGTTGGTCGTTGCAATCTAAGCAATTGTCCTAACTAACTTAACTTAGACTTTCAAATTATGTGACGGTGATTGTTGCTATCGAAGCAATTGTCCTAACTTAACCTAGACTTTGAAACTATATGATGGTGGTAGTTGCTATCGAAGCAATTGTCCTAACTTAACCTAGCCTTTGAAACTATATGATGGTGGTCGTTGCAATCTAAGCAATTGTCCTAACTTAACCTAGACATTGAAAATATATGAAGGTGCTCATTGCAATCTAAGCAATTGTCCTAACTTAACATAGACTTTGAAACTATATGATGGTGGTCGTTTCAATCTAAGCAATTCTCCTATTTTAACCTAGAATTTGAAACTATATGATGGTGGTCGTTGCTATCAAAGCAATTACCTAACTTAACCTAGATTTTGAGACTATATGATGGTGGTCGTTGTAATCTAAGCAATTATCCTAACTTAATCTAGACTTTGAAACTATATGATGGTGGTAGCTGCTATCTAAGCAATTGTCCTAACTAACTTAACTTAGACTTTCAAATTATGTGACGGTGATTGTTGCTATCTAAGCAATTGTCCTAACTTAACCTAGACATTGTAACTATATGATGGTGGTCATTGCAATCTAAGCAATTGTCCTAACTTAGCCTAGACTTTGAAACTACATGATGGTGGTCGTTGCAATCTAACCAATTGTCCTAACTTAACCTAGACTTTGAAACTATATGGTGGTGGTCGTTGCAATCTAAGCGATACTCCTATTTTAACCTAGACTTTGAAACTATATGATGGTGGTCGCTGCAATCTAAGCAATTGTCCTAACTTAACCTACACTTTGAAACGATATGATGGTGGTCGTTGCAATCTAAGCAATTCTCCTAACTGAACCTAGAATTTGAAACTATATGATGGTGATCGTTGCAATCCAAGTAATTGTCCTAACTTGACCTAGACTTTGAAATTATATGATGGTGGTAGTTGCAATCTAAGCAATTGTCCTAACTTGACTAGATTTGAAACTATATGATGGTGGTCGTTGCAATCTAAGCAATTGTCCTAACTTAACCTAGACCTTGAAACTAAATGATTGTGGTCGTTGCAATCTAAGCAATTGTCCTAACTTAAAATAGACTTTGAAACTATATGACGGTGGTCGTGGCAATCTAAGCAATTGTCCTAACTTAACCTAGACTTTGAAACTATATGATGTTGGTCTTTGCAACCTAAGCAACTCTCCTATTTTAACCTAAACTTTGAAACTATACGATGGTGGTCGTTGCAATCTAGGCAATTGTCCTAACTTGACCTAGACTTTGAAACTATATGATGGTGGTCGTTGCAATCTAACCAGTTGTCCTAACTTAACATAGACTTTGAAACTATATGATGGTGGTAGTTGCTATCTAAGCAATTGTCCTAACTCAACCTAGACTTTGAAACTATACGATGGTGGTTGATGCAATCTAAGCAATTGTCCTAAGTTGACCTGGACTTTGAAACTATATGATGGTGGTAGTTGCTATCTAAGGAATTGTCCTAACTTAACCTAGACTTTCAAACTATATGATGGTGGTCGTTGCAATCTAACCAGTTGTCCTAACTTAACCTAGATTTTGAAACTATATGATGGTGGTCGTTGCAATCTAAGCAAGTATCCTAATTTAACCTACACTTTGAAACTATATGATGGTGTTTGTTCCAATCTAAGCAATTGTCCTATTTTAACCTAGAATTTGAAACTATATGATGGTGGTCGTTGCTATCTATGGAATCGTCCTAACTTAAGCTAGACTTTGTAAGTATATGATGCTGGTCGTTGCAATCTAACCAATCATCGTAACTTAACCTAGACTTTGAAACTATATGATGGTGGTAGTTGCTATCTAGGCAATTGTCGTAACTAACTTAGACTGGCAAATTATGTGACGGTTACTGTTGCCATCTAAGCAATTGTCCTAACTTAACCTAGACTTTGAAACTATATGGTGGTGGTAGTTGCTATCTAAGCAGTTATCTTAACTTAACCTAGACTTAGAAACTATATGATGGTGATCGTTCCAATCTAAGCAATTGTCCTAACTTAACCTAGACTTTGAAACTATATGATGGTGGTCGATGCAGTCTAAGCAATTGTCCTAACTGAACCTAGACTTTGAAAGTATATGATGGTGATCGTTGCTATCTAAGCAATTGTCCTAACTTGACATAGACTTTGAAATTATATGATGGTGGTAGTTGCAATCTAAGCAATTGTCCTAACTTGTCTAGACTTTGAAACTATATGATGGTGGTCGTTGCAATCTAAGCAATTGTCCTAACTTAACCTAGACCTTGAAACTAAATGATTGTGCTCGTTGCAATCTAAGCAATTGTCCTAACTTAAACTAGACTTTGAAACTATATGACGGCGGTCGTTGCAATCTAAGCAATTGTCCTAACTTAACCTAGACTTTGAAACTATATGATGTTGGTCTTTGCAACCTAAGCAACTCTCCTATTTTAACCTAGACTTTGAAACTGTATGATGGTGGTCGTTGCAATCTAAGCAATTGTCCTAACCTGACCTAGACTTTGAAACTATATGATGGTGGTAGTTGCTATCTAAGCAATTGTCCTAATTCAACCTAGATTTTGAAACTATACGATGGTGGTCGATGCAATCTTAGCAATTGTCCTTAGTTGACCTGGACTTTGAAACTATATGATGGTGGTAGTTGCTATCTAAGGAATTGTCCTAACTTAACCTAGACTTTGAAACTATATGATGGTGGTCGTTGCAATCTAACCAATTGTCCTAACTTAACCTAGACTTTGAAACTATATGATGGTGGTAGTTGCTATCTAAGCAATTGTCCTAACTCAACCTAGACTTTGAAACTATACGATGGTGGTCGATGCAATCTAAGCAATTGTCCTAAGCTGACCTGGACTTTGAAACTATATGATGGTGGTAGTTGCTATCTAAGCAATTGTCCTAACTTAACCTAGACTTTGAAACTATATGATGGTGGTCATTGCAATCTAAGTAATTGTCCTAACTAACTTAACTTAGACTTGCAAATTATGTGACGGGGATTGTTGCTATCTAAGCAATTGTCCTAACTTAAATTAGACTTTGAAACTTTATGATGGTGGTATTTGCTATCTAAGCAATTGTCCTAACTTAACCTAGACTTAGAAACTATATGAGGGTGGTCGTTGCATTCTAAGCAATTGTCCTATCTTAACCTAGACTTTGAAGCTATACGATGGTGATGGTTGCAATCTATGGAATTGTCCTAACTTAACCTAGACTTTGTAACTATATGATGGTGGTCGTTGCAATCTAACCAATTGACCTAACTTAACCTTGACTTTGTAACTATATGATGGTGGTCTTTGCAACCTAAGCAATTCTCCTATCTTAACCTAGACTTTGAAACTATATGATGGTGGTCGTTGCTATCTAAGGAATTATCCTAACTTAGCCTAGACTTTGTAACTATATGATGGTGGTGGTTGCTATCTAAGCAATTGTCCTAACATAACCTAGACTTAGAAACTATATGATGGTGGTCGTTGCAATCTAAGCAATTGTCCTAACTTTACCTAGACTTTGAAACTATATGATGGTGGTCGATGCAGTCTAAGCAATTGTCCTAACTGAACCTACACTTTGAAACTATATGATGGTGGTCGTTGCAATCTAAGCAATTCTCCTAACTGAACCTAGAATTTGAAACTATATGATGGTGATCGTTGCAATCCAAGTAATTGTCCTAACTTGACCTAGACTTTGAAATTATATGATGGTGGTAGTTGCAATCTAAGCAATTGTCCTAACTTGACTAGATTTGAAACTATATGATGGTGGTCGTTGCAATCTAAGCAATTGTCCTAACTTAACCTAGACCTTGAAACTAAATGATTGTGGTCGTTGCAATCTAAGCAATTGTCCTAACTTAAAATAGACTTTGAAACTATATGACGGTGGTCGTGGCAATCTAAGCAATTGTCCTAACTTAACCTAGACTTTGAAACTATATGATGTTGGTCTTTGCAACCTAAGCAACTCTCCTATTTTAACCTAAACTTTGAAACTATACGATGGTGGTCGTTGCAATCTAGGCAATTGTCCTAACTTGACCTAGACTTTGAAACTATATGATGGTGGTCGTTGCAATCTAACCAGTTGTCCTAACTTAACATAGACTTTGAAACTATATGATGGTGGTAGTTGCTATCTAAGCAATTGTCCTAACTCAACCTAGACTTTGAAACTATACGATGGTGGTTGATGCAATCTAAGCAATTGTCCTAAGTTGACCTGGACTTTGAAACTATATGATGGTGGTAGTTGCTATCTAAGGAATTGTCCTAACTTAACCTAGACTTTCAAACTATATGATGGTGGTCGTTGCAATCTAACCAGTTGTCCTAACTTAACCTAGATTTTGAAACTATATGATGGTGGTCGTTGCAATCTAAGCAAGTATCCTAATTTAACCTACACTTTGAAACTATATGATGGTGTTTGTTCCAATCTAAGCAATTGTCCTATTTTAACCTAGAATTTGAAACTATATGATGGTGGTCGTTGCTATCTATGGAATCGTCCTAACTTAAGCTAGACTTTGTAAGTATATGATGCTGGTCGTTGCAATCTAACCAATCATCGTAACTTAACCTAGACTTTGAAACTATATGATGGTGGTAGTTGCTATCTAGGCAATTGTCGTAACTAACTTAGACTGGCAAATTATGTGACGGTTACTGTTGCCATCTAAGCAATTGTCCTAACTTAACCTAGACTTTGAAACTATATGGTGGTGGTAGTTGCTATCTAAGCAGTTATCTTAACTTAACCTAGACTTAGAAACTATATGATGGTGATCGTTCCAATCTAAGCAATTGTCCTAACTTAACCTAGACTTTGAAACTATATGATGGTGGTCGATGCAGTCTAAGCAATTGTCCTAACTGAACCTAGACTTTGAAAGTATATGATGGTGATCGTTGCTATCTAAGCAATTGTCCTAACTTGACATAGACTTTGAAATTATATGATGGTGGTAGTTGCAATCTAAGCAATTGTCCTAACTTGTCTAGACTTTGAAACTATATGATGGTGGTCGTTGCAATCTAAGCAATTGTCCTAACTTAACCTAGACCTTGAAACTAAATGATTGTGCTCGTTGCAATCTAAGCAATTGTCCTAACTTAAACTAGACTTTGAAACTATATGACGGCGGTCGTTGCAATCTAAGCAATTGTCCTAACTTAACCTAGACTTTGAAACTATATGATGTTGGTCTTTGCAACCTAAGCAACTCTCCTATTTTAACCTAGACTTTGAAACTGTATGATGGTGGTCGTTGCAATCTAAGCAATTGTCCTAACCTGACCTAGACTTTGAAACTATATGATGGTGGTAGTTGCTATCTAAGCAATTGTCCTAATTCAACCTAGATTTTGAAACTATACGATGGTGGTCGATGCAATCTTAGCAATTGTCCTTAGTTGACCTGGACTTTGAAACTATATGATGGTGGTAGTTGCTATCTAAGGAATTGTCCTAACTTAACCTAGACTTTGAAACTATATGATGGTGGTCGTTGCAATCTAACCAATTGTCCTAACTTAACCTAGACTTTGAAACTATATGATGGTGGTAGTTGCTATCTAAGCAATTGTCCTAACTCAACCTAGACTTTGAAACTATACGATGGTGGTCGATGCAATCTAAGCAATTGTCCTAAGCTGACCTGGACTTTGAAACTATATGATGGTGGTAGTTGCTATCTAAGCAATTGTCCTAACTTAACCTAGACTTTGAAACTATATGATGGTGGTCATTGCAATCTAAGTAATTGTCCTAACTAACTTAACTTAGACTTGCAAATTATGTGACGGGGATTGTTGCTATCTAAGCAATTGTCCTAACTTAAATTAGACTTTGAAACTTTATGATGGTGGTATTTGCTATCTAAGCAATTGTCCTAACTTAACCTAGACTTAGAAACTATATGAGGGTGGTCGTTGCATTCTAAGCAATTGTCCTATCTTAACCTAGACTTTGAAGCTATACGATGGTGATGGTTGCAATCTATGGAATTGTCCTAACTTAACCTAGACTTTGTAACTATATGATGGTGGTCGTTGCAATCTAACCAATTGACCTAACTTAACCTTGACTTTGTAACTATATGATGGTGGTCTTTGCAACCTAAGCAATTCTCCTATCTTAACCTAGACTTTGAAACTATATGATGGTGGTCGTTGCTATCTAAGGAATTATCCTAACTTAGCCTAGACTTTGTAACTATATGATGGTGGTGGTTGCTATCTAAGCAATTGTCCTAACATAACCTAGACTTAGAAACTATATGATGGTGGTCGTTGCAATCTAAGCAATTGTCCTAACTTTACCTAGACTTTGAAACTATATGATGGTGGTCGATGCAGTCTAAGCAATTGTCCTAACTGAACCTACACTTTGAAACTATATGATGGTGATCGTTGCAATCTAAGCAATTGTCGTAACTTAACCTAGACTTTGAAATTATGTGATGGTGGTAGTTGCTATCTAAGCAATTGTCCTAACTAGCTTAACTTAGACTTTCAAATTATGTGATGGTGATTGTTGCTATCTAATTAATTGTCCTACCTTAACCTAGACTTTGAAAGTATATGATGGTGGTAGTTGCTATCTATGCAATTCTCCTAACTTAACCTAGACATTGAAACTATACGATGGTCGTCGATGCAATCTTCGCAATTGTCCTAAGTTGACCTGGACTTTGAAACTATATGATGGTGGTAGTTGCTATCTATGCAATTGTCCTAACTTAACCTATACTTTGAAACTATACGATGGTGGTCGTTGCCATCTAAGCAATTGCCCTAACTTAACCTACACATTGAAGCTATATGATGGTGGTCGTTGCAATCTAAGCAATTGTCCTAAGTTAACCTACACTTTGAAACTATATAATGGTGGTCGTTGCAATCTAAGCAATTGTCCTAACTTAACCTAGACTTTGAAACTATATGATGGTGATCGTTGCAACCTAAGCAATTGTCCTAACTTGACCTAGAATTTGAAACTATATGATGGTGGTTGTTGCAATCTAACCAATTGTCCTAACTTAACCTAGACTTTGAAACTATACGATGGTGGCAGTTGCTAACTAAGCAATTGTCCAAACTAACTGAACCTAGACTTTCAAATTATGTGACGGTGATTGTTGCTATCTAAGCAATTGTCCTAACTTAACCTAGTCTTTGAAACTATTTGATGGTGGTAGTTGCAATAAAGCAATTGTCCTAAGTTAACCTAGACTTAGAAACTATATGTTGGTCGTTGCAATCTAAGCAATTGTCCTAACTAACTTAACTTAGACTTTCAAATTATGTGACGGTGATTGTTGCTATCGAAGCAATTGTCCTAACTTAACCTAGACTTTGAAACTATATGATGGTGGTAGTTGCTATCGAAGCAATTGTCCTAACTTAACCTAGCCTTTGAAACTATATGATGGTGGTCGTTGCAATCTAAGCAATTGTCCTAACTTAACCTAGACATTGAAAATATATGAAGGTGCTCATTGCAATCTAAGCAATTGTCCTAACTTAACATAGACTTTGAAACTATATGATGGTGGTCGTTTCAATCTAAGCAATTCTCCTATTTTAACCTAGAATTTGAAACTATATGATGGTGGTCGTTGCTATCAAAGCAATTACCTAACTTAACCTAGATTTTGAGACTATATGATGGTGGTCGTTGTAATCTAAGCAATTATCCTAACTTAATCTAGACTTTGAAACTATATGATGGTGGTAGCTGCTATCTAAGCAATTGTCCTAACTAACTTAACTTAGACTTTCAAATTATGTGACGGTGATTGTTGCTATCTAAGCAATTGTCCTAACTTAACCTAGACATTGTAACTATATGATGGTGGTCATTGCAATCTAAGCAATTGTCCTAACTTAGCCTAGACTTTGAAACTACATGATGGTGGTCGTTGCAATCTAACCAATTGTCCTAACTTAACCTAGACTTTGAAACTATATGGTGGTGGTCGTTGCAATCTAAGCGATACTCCTATTTTAACCTAGACTTTGAAACTATATGATGGTGGTCGCTGCAATCTAAGCAATTGTCCTAACTTAACCTACACTTTGAAACGATATGATGGTGGTCGTTGCAATCTAAGCAATTGTCCTAACTTAACCTAGACTTTGAAACTATACGATGGTGGTCGTTGCAATCTAAGCAATTGTCCTAACTTAACCTAGACATTGAAACTATATGATGGTGGTGGTTGCTATCTAAGCAATTGTCCTAACTAAACCTAGACTTTGAAACTGTATGATGGTGGTCGTTGCAATGGAAGCAATTGTCCTAGCTTAACCTATACTTTGAAACTATATGATGGTGGTCGTTGCAATCTAAGCAATTGTCCTATCTTAGCCTAGACTTTGAAACCATATGATGGTGGTCGTTGCTATCTAAGGAATTGTCCTAACTTAGGTTAGATTTATAAACTATATGATGGTGGTAGTTGCTATCGAAGCAATTATCCTAACGAACTTAGCTTAGATTTATAAACTATATGATGGTGGTAGCCGCTATCGAAGCAATTGTCCTAAATAACTGAAACTTTTAAACTGAGGTATAAAATTCTCTGCTGTATTGATTGGGCACACAGCAGTTGATTGTGGTAATTGCCATCGAAGCTGCTGTTGTAACTAACTTAACTAAGACTCTGGAACTGAGGTGTCTTAATGACTGCTGTATTGTGATTAGGCACACAGTAAATGATTATGGTAGTTGCCATTAAAGCTGTTGTCCTAACTACTTTAACTTAGACTTCGAAACTAAGTTATGGTATTAGTTCCTATCCGGGCAATTATCAGAACTAACTTAACCTAGACTTTGGATGTAGATGGTGGTAGTTATCGAGGCAATAGATGTAACTAAGGTAGCCTGGTACGTTCTTTTAATAGGAGCCGTCTTTGCTATTATAGCAGGGTTTGTTCACTGATAACCCTTTATTTACAGGATTAACAATAAATCCTACTTGATTAAAAAGTAAATTCTTCACTATATTTGTATTAGTTAATTTAACATTCTTTCCCCAACACTTTGTAGGATTAGCAGGAATACCTCGATGATATTCAGATTACCCTGACGCTTACACTTTATGAAATATTCTATCAACAATAGCATCAATAATTTGTTTTGTTACTGTAGTAATATTTATCTTCAATCTATGAGAGAGAATAAGATCAAACCGAGAGGTCTTATTCTCATCACAAATAAATATTTTAGTTGAATGAGTTCATAACTTCCCACCTGCAGATCACACATATAATGAATTAACCCTTATTACAAAATAATTATATAATGTGGCAGAATAGTGCAGTGGATTTAAGCTCCACAAATAAAGTTTAATACTTTTTTAGAACCTTCAAAATGGCTACATATTCAAGTTTAGGTTTACAAGATAGGATAGGACAATTAATATATTTTCATGATCACTCAATATTCATCACCATAATTACTACTATTGTAGGTTATATAATCTTATCATTAATATCAAATAAATTTATTGATCGATATATTATAAACGGTCAATAATAGAAATTCTTTGAACAATTTTACCTGCAGTAGTTCTAATTTTCATTGCCTTGCCTTCCGTTCGTATTTTATATTTGATGAAAATTCAAACCCTACTTTAACATTAAAAACTATCGGTCACCAGTGATACTGAAGGGGAAAAAATTATTTTCTTGTTTAACGAAGCTGGGATCACATCAGCGTCGCCGGTGTGCCGCAATTTTGTCCCGCAGGAGTTGTTTTACATGCCAGTAAATCTGACATGGAGCTGTCGTTTTTAAGCACACTTAAAAACTATCGACCTGGGCCGGATTTGAACCCGCGACCTTGGGATCAGTAAGCCGGCGTCTAACCAACTGAGCCACCCAGACCGACAGTGATACTGAAGTTATGAATATTCAGATTTTACTGTAACGCTTATATAATTCCCCAAAATGAATTAAATACTTATAATATTCGACTTCTAGAAGTTGATAACCAAACATTACCAATAAATACTTTAACACGAATTTTAATTACATCAGAAGATGTAATTCATTCTTGAACTATTCCAAGAATTGGTGTTAAAGCTGATGCTACTCCAGGACGATTAAATCAGTATGTTGCTAGTAAATAATCCAGTGATTTTTGGACCGTAATCTTACAGAAGGATACAGTTAACACTTGCCGACACAAAATATAATGTGAAATTGCAGAATAATCGCATGATGAAGTGAATGGAGAATAACTCTCTGATTACGTCTTGTTTGTTTGCTGTAGACGTAACCATGAAATCTTAGAGCTTGCAAACTTCTAGAGTAACTTTAAGTTTATGGCCAGGTTTACTTCAGCATTAACCAACGTGACCGTGTATCAAGATACAAGCTTCTGTGTTTACGTGGTGTTTATATTTGTTCATTTGTAAATGGCTCTTTGGACCATATTTACCTAATGGTCGAAAACAACTATCCAGGTGGTGGCTGGGCATTTGTTGCAATGATGATGCTGATGATTATTACTAAGGCACAAAGAGGTATTACTGGGAAACTAGGAGCGCAGATTGCTCACGGCCTTGACTGTCAGCTGTATGTTTAGGAGGTAACAAATAAAGGTCGCTTAAGGTAACGCTCGAGTCGCCCGTCCCTGCATTAGTCTATAAAAATCCAAAATGTTTTTCTTTCGTATTTTTTGAATTATACTTCCTTAATTAAGTTAGTGAACAGCTATTTGGTTTATAGATATAAATCATTGCGTTTTTAACTTTGAGATTCTATCTTACTATATCCTGAAATTAGACATTTGCTTCAACTGCTTTACTATCTTTTACTGTCTTGTTAAGCTACACTTTTCCAATAAGTCACCTCTCATTCACATAGCTGCTGAACTTGTGACCTCTAGCTTCTTTTAAAGAAGTCCAGAATGTGAAGACTGTCGTCAGTGCATCACCTAAGTTAAAGACACGCATATATGCATCATTCCATGTTTCATTCGTATGCAATCTAAACTAACCTTCTGATGAGTCCATATTAAATTCATGGAGTATCAGGTACCAAATCATCATAAATCTGATGTGCTGCACTCACATGTCTTTCTCTACTCTTGTACAAATTATTTGTACAAATTATCTTAGTGCTTATTTCCTTGTAGGTGCAAGGGGAATGTTAGAATGCAGTAGGTTTTGTGCGATAGTAAAATGTTTTAAAGCTTTGAAATTCTGTTCTCTTTGCACACCTAACGTATAAAAAATGAACGATGATACATTTCACGAAAGTTCTAAGCTTTCCGAAACTCACACACTTAACAAGGAATATCTCCGAAATGGTTCAGCCTACAAGAAAATTTATTCAGACATAAATTGTGTATTTTAGCTAGATCTACATTTTTTGTGTAATATGATTTGGTCTATCTCTAACGGTTTACAAGTTATGCAAAAGTCGTCCAGAGTAAATACGACTACAGGGACTATAGCCAGAAAATTCAAAATATACATTTCATTTGTCATAAAAATATCTCTAACGTATGACATTTTAATCAAAATCGTTAGAGCCATTTTCAAGAAAATCAAAATTTTCGAAAAATTTTCCATGTAAAGGATAGTTTAGGGTGGGGCTATTTTCTTCAAAATCTTTGCGTCGTATCATTAAAAGACATTAAACTTAAATACCAACTTTGGTTTTTAACCTACTTTTCGTTTTTGAGTTATGCTGTCCACAGACTGACACACAGACTGACACACAGACTGACACACAGACTGACACACAGACTGACACACAGACTGACACACAGACTGACACACAGACTGACACACAGACTGACACACAGACTGACACACAGACTGACACACAGACTGACACACAGACTGACACACAGACTGACACACAGACTGACACACAGACTGACACACAGACTGACACACAGACTGACACACAGACTGACACACAGACTGACACACAGACTGACACACAGACTGACACACAGACTGACACACAGACTGACACACAGACTGACACACAGACTGACACACAGACTGACACACAGACTGACACACAGACTGACACACAGACTGACACACAGACTGACACACAGACTGACACACAGACTGACACAGACTGACACACAGACCGACACACACACACGGACCTTTTTCTAAAAATGCTTTTTTTTTGGATTCAGGCGGCCTCAAAACATATATTTCCGGTGAAATCTCGACATCGAATTTTTGGGTGGAATACAATACTTCCCTTACTTACCAGTAGAGAAAGTAAAAATAATACCTGTTAGTTACGAATAAAGTGATTAACCTTTGCTACATTCAGTTTTTTCAGCAGGATTAATCCTAACATAAATCTGATCATGCATAAATTGCATAAGGTTTAAAATGGTGACTATTATTCTAATCATAATATAGGGATTTACTGCTTAGGTTCCTGTTTTCAGCAGTAGAAAACACGTAAATTTTAGGCATTTTAAATTTGTATTAAAACATTAAAAAATGTGAAAATATATATTTCCAGTGGATTTGTTAATACTTCTGTTATAGCAATTTACGCTATAAGAGATCAAAATAATATTTTACATCTGAGTTAAATGGCTAACGCCAGAGTTACGGAGGGCTATAATTTTTACGGAATTTTAAATACATTTTAACTCGTGTGGCATACAATATTCTAACTATGTTGTCGCTGATGAGGGAAATAGGAACCTGGTGTCACGAATGCTGGTTTGTCTTGTTGGGGATACTGGATATAAATAAATTAAAATTGGTGGAAGGTGGTGTAAGTGTAAACTGAAAAACGTGCAAGAGTAATTCCAGAAGACGTTCTAATTGATTCTCAAAGTACAGTGAATTCGCAGATCCCTCTGGTTTTTCTATATGCCATATATCTGTATCAATTAAACAAAACGTATAAAAGTAGCATTTAGGTTGCTAAGGACGACGAAACTCACGATAGTGTATATGCTAGAATGCATGGTGTTGCGTGTAGGTGCAGATATTGGTACCGGTAAGGAAGTTCAATATAATGAACAGTATTATATCTGCTTCATTTGTGAGGAGTTCGCAGACGTGACGGTGAATCGGAACTGAGTTAGGTTTTCTGCAAGTCCAATTATCTGAACCAGTAGGTCAGGCATTAGTGCAACTGTAAAGTAAAATGAATGGTCTATCCTACAGGTGTTGTTTATTTGAAGGCGCACTTTGAAGCCGAAATTGTGAACTCCATAGTTACGGACATAATACTGCATCACATGGCGGATCTAAATAATCAGAAAATGTTAAAACCGTTACATATATCAAGCTACAGAATCTGGAGTATTAGTTGACTAAAATTGTCAAAAGGCACGAAAAGGAACAGAAAAGTCATTAGCGGTGAGCTTCAGGTAGTCGAACGAGACCTGGTAAGACCAGTTTTCCTGGAAATCGCTCAGCGCAGGTGTGAGCCGGAAAACAGGGGATGGTTGTTTCTCCAAAACCCTGTTGATAATTAGGAAGTGAAAGGTACAGAGAGCGTCATAACGCACAGAGACTTGCCTGCGAGAACCCGGAGAGAAAGGGTCGTTTAGACTTGCTCTCCAGAACCCGACGGGGCAGTACAGTGGCCCTCCAGAATCCGACTGGGCAGTACACGTGCCACCCATACCGCCGAGCGAGGATCTCAGCTACGGGACTTGTATTCCGGATCCTCAAGTGTGAGGACACATTATAGTTAATATTAACAATCTTCTGTCTTAGTAAAGACACGGAAACGACTCAACTAATTTAATAACGATCGGCAAATCTCACGCTTTCTTATTTTGGTGAGAATAAAAGTGTTTCAACGAAGTTCTGGTTTTATTCGCAAACACTCGCGCATACCCTGATGTTAAGATCACATGCCAGAGCAGCCGGAGCAGAAGATACCAGAAAGCAGCAGTCGGAGTAGGAGAGTGGAAAGGAGGACGGACGAGTCCACATCAACTTACAACCATGCAAAAGCATCAGGAAGTAAAACATGTGATTTATTTGCAGAAAAAGTGTTACACGAAGAGAAAAAAGTAACATCCATAAGGATACATATGAAGGTACAGCCATGGAAAAAATGATTGAACACATTAGAGGACCAGTTCCACGTCGTGTTGCAGCGCGGTTTACACATGTCAATATTTTCAATGAAGCCCGAGTTATTGCTAGTTTCTATTTCATATATTATCGTCTGTCGGGCACACAAATAGGCTATGTCTTGGACCACCATTCGCATTTATATTTTTACCTGATAATTAGCCAACTCTATATATACACCATTCTTCCACCTGTACTTATTGATATTTATACAAATAGGAGAAGCAACCAAAGGTGATTCAAACAACCAACGACCAAATAAGTCAATAATTCATGTTACCACAAAAACCATGGCTATGTTATGGCACCTCACATTGAATAAATGTGGCAACAGACCTCTTATATCTCAAGCATTTATAGCTCAGAGATAACGCACGCATTTGGCACTTAAAAACCTAAGTTCAAGTTTCAGTGATAGTGCACATTTTTGTTCCCTTTTATTGGTTTCTATTTTTGATACATACCTCATACCCTGAGTTTACATTTGTAACAAATGTTGAGGAGCATACAGTTTAGCGTAAGATACATATGTACACATATATCTATATCACAGCCAGCGCTGAACCAGGACCCTCTGGATTAACGGATCTGATTCTGCCAAGTTGTATAGATTACCTTTTGTCTTTGTAATTTAAATGTGTAGCTGTAGTTTAGAAGAAATGTTATGTTGCTGCATGTAAAACTGTAGACTATAGCAAACTTGCTTTACAATGCTGATTTAAGGTTACGTATTTCATGTATTTCATTTACAGTGCTGTTTTAGGCTTATTATTTTTAATATTTCATCTACTTTTGTGGATTCCCAGTGTAAAATGAAGTGTCATGAAGTCCTGAGTAATTTGTTGCAAACTGAGTAATCATAAGTTTTCAGTAAAAGTAAAAGCAAAGTTCCACCCTAAAGCTTTTGAATTTAGTACGTAGGTAGCTTTAGATTATTCTAAATAGCAGCATTTGTATATCAGCCATCCAGTATGTTTTGTGTAGGTATATAACATTATGTATATGGTACACTGTTGAGTAATTTGAGTGTGTAATGCAGTTACATAACGGCATGTAAAACTGTAGATTGCATGAATGTTATTTAAGGTTATATATTTAATTGCCTATGGGTTATCGTTTAATATTAAATGTCATTCTTTTTTGTTTACTTGAGCTTATATTTAAGACAGTGTTTTTGTGTTTAACACAGCCCTTACTCACAAAATAGGCATGTTATTACACCACATTTTTATTTTACTGCGTTGAAATCGTAGCCTGTAGACGAGTTGTTTATAAGTAGTTCCCACCACGTAAGCCGCCATCTTGAATCAGTGTCAGGTCCGGTATCTAGAAGGTCCTGTCTGAACACATGTTCATTTTCGGGTACTGCACGCACTGCTATCAGTCTTTGCAAAGGTACCGGAATAAGC
This sequence comes from Tenodera sinensis, assembly GCA_030765045.1. NCBI lineage: Eukaryota > Metazoa > Arthropoda > Insecta > Mantodea > Mantidae > Tenodera > Tenodera sinensis. Next base: position 45,489,811 of record CM060970.1, read on the forward strand.
GGTAGGTGTGCGGCAATTAAGAAAAAAGTAACCTATGTTTTATTAGTTTGTGTTACATTTAAAAGCAACCTGATATCAGGTCACTATGTTATTCTTTCTGTTCTAGTTTGCGAGAACAGCATATAGTATTTCACACGCCATATAGTGGATTTTGAATAATGTAACGTGATTTACTTCCATATAAAAGCTGCTAACATAAAAGAAAAGGGAGAAAGGATCTAAAAACTGTGCGGTTGGCTACATTCTAACCTACTTTCCGAGCAACACACCAAGATCAAAACACAGTACTTCGGCATTGAGTCATTTACTCGGTTTATGCAGAATTGTAACGGACAGTTCAACTCTAAGGTTTGATCTAGTTCAGGAGTATACTGTGTATGTTCTTTTAATTGTTCCCTAGTTATTACAGTTGAACCTGATTTCTGCATATAACAAGGGGAAGAGTGAAGATTACTTGTAACTCAGAAATACCATATTAAAAAGCAATGCAGTGGGCCTACATGAGTAAAATTTTACGATGGGTATATACGAATATAACATTACTTTCAACTTGGTTCTTCTTTAAAGAAATCGGTTAATTTTCCTTGTTTGGCTTCTGTTGCATTAAGTGCATAACACCTTATTAGTTACTGATGAATGTACGTAGCGTGGTATAAGTAATTTCTATCTGAAGCAATTGCGGTTTTGGTTTTGTGTGGATTAAGATCCATCTCTCGCATCAATTCTTTCTGATCTAGTGTATAACAGTTACTGTTTCTCTTCTCCGTGGCTGATTAAAAGCAATTGAGAACTGATAAACAAAACTGCTGTTAATCAGTTACCAGATAACGAAACATTTTATAATTACTTTTGGTTTGTTGCTACGACATTGTCTCACCGAAATCCGCCGGCTCTCCCAGCAAGTTTCTTTGTCTTTTGTTTCCGCGACCGAAAGTCGCCCGCTCAACTTGCCAGTTTGTCAACAGAAATAACGAAAATGCGCCTCGAGTTGCTTTTGAGATGGCGTATACCGCATGCTCATAACTACGTAAAACTCATTTTAATTTCACTGAAATTTAAATAAGATTCTATTAACACGTTTCTATTACATTTTGTCGGTATCTAGAAATTTCTTACAACTGGGTTACGTATGAAGCAAGTTCAACTGTATACGAATATTATGACGTAATGAGCTGTGTCTTACTTCGCTGGGTAAAAGTTTGATTTGTGCACATGCACGTGTGAACCAAGTTTTAACTTTTGTAGTTCCGTGAGACCAAAGTGACATTTTGAAATGCTACGGCGCTCAATTATTTTTTCCAGGCTGTACCATTTATCAAATTTTCTGCACTTATACCCCTGTATACTCGAATGTGAATGTTATACCACTACCCGGCAGTGAACTGATCTCTAGAAAATGCCATAGTAGATGGCAGTTTCAACGCTTCGATGCTGATATGAAGAAACTAATTTTCAGGATCGGATTCCTCGGGTATTGCGGGTTGTGCTGGCGCTGCAGACACAGGCATCTTGGGTGATGGGAAATGAAGTCCTAGTGCAGCCCAGGTCAGACCATCTTCTTCCACTTCGATGCGATTTCTGTCTGCTGTAAACTGCTGACCCGTAGTCCAGATAGTTCCCTCCCTTTTTGTCTCCTTTTCTGGATAAAGGTCCTCTGCCATGGTTTTCGCTGCATGATTACGTTCTGTAAGCCATTATTAAAATCAATTTACATCTACATTCAAAATCACCATATTTGTTCACAAGTTAACCTGGGAATAGATGAAGTAAAGGCCTACTTGCAAGCAGACAAGCCACAGAAACGTGCAAATGTTCCTAAGATTTCCCTAACCAGAGAGGGAAATAAACCATTCTCCCACCATATTTGTTCATACTTAACGTCCCACTTTAACAAGCATGCTTTTACTTTCCCTACTATATACTAATGGTAAAAATAAGTAGCACATATTATATTCCACCAAAAAATGCAAGACAAAGACTTCACGGAAAGTTTATACTTTAAGACTACTTGAATCTAAAAAACAAAGAAAAATATTACAAAAAGGAATGTGTGGGATTGTGCATGCATCTCTATACGTCTGTCTATGTCTCTATACAGCAAACACAGAAACGAAAAGTCTTTAGATAATAAACTTGGTATTAAGTTCACCGAGTGGGATGGTTCAGGCGGTAACATCTGTGACCCGCATTGGGAAGGTCGCGGGTTCGATGCTCGCGGCCGATCTTCCTGGGTTTTTATGCAGATTTTCCCTGGTCAGCAGGCGAATGGTGGAAAGAATTTCCACATCCTTCGAATCTCCTGTCGGTCTGGTTGGCTCAGCTGGTTAGATGCTGGCCTACTGATCCCAAGGTCACAGGTTCAAATCTGGGCGGACCGATGGTTTTTAAGTGTGCTTAAAAACGACAGCTCCATGTGAGATTTACTGGCATATAAAAGAACTGCGTGACGAAATTCCGGCACACTGGCGATGCTGATGTGATCCTGGCAATTGACAGCGTCGCAAAAAATTTTAACAAACTCTATTTCGTTTCATTAATCATATCATTTCACCCTTCATCTCGTTAGGTTTCTTTCAGTGTTGGAACCTTCCGGGAGCGTCGCGGCAGCAGCACGGCAGGGGAAAAGAATGTACTCTGGAGATGTCAGGTTTATTAATGCAATCTCAGTCTTAAGAAAGAGGCCTTTGATCAAAGTTAAGTGGTCTTATATGTATAATATAGAATGAGAGGCTAAGAATCGTGGCAGTTAAACGGATTGCATAAATAAAACTCAATTTTAAGTTATACAAGTGTTAAAAGTATAACAAACAATTTGTTTTTTTTAAAGTTGGGAACTTCTGGCTTCTTTAATTAGTTGCCTCGTAGCTTTCTTTTTATTATATTTACGTGGATTGGAACCATGATTCATTCCAGTGTTCTTTAATGGTATAAGAGCTTTTTAAATACATCATCCCTTGCTGTTTCATCTTCTTGAATAGATTATAGTATGAGTAATCTCTTAGTCTTCCATAACAGTGTGTTGTAATTGCTGCAAGATCGGAGAGTGAAACTAATGACGTATGAAGTGTAATTATAATGGTTGTCCTGGGAAATTACCGTTCACTACCAACCAACACAATCGGCAACATGAAATTAAGGAATACACGATATAACAGTCGTGTTTCTGTTGTGAAGCGACTGTCCGAGGCTACGTCATGATACTGCTTTCTATAGTGAACGTTCCACAAAATGTGAAGTGTATTACTTTCTGGCGCCGTCTCCCAATATATTTATTTTCAATGTATCTGCTGTTGGCTGCTATAGTTGTGAACTATGTTATCCTTTCCTCAGGGTATGCTTGGCTGGACGTGAACATAGTACCAGTAAACTGGCTCATAAATGTAATAGAGGCTAATAACTGAACTATTTGAAACAACTTGCCAACTATTTGAGGATGTAGTATTAGGGGAGAGTTGCCTAATTTATGCCAATTAATACATTTTATTTTTTTAAAGTTTTAACTAACAACTTTTGAATTAACGGCATCTTAAACTTTTATAAATTTAATAAAAAATCTATAAAAATGTTAAAAACTCACCTCTTTAAACAGAAGCTCTTATAAAACTTATAAGAACTCTATCTTTCAAAATCAAAATTTATAAAAAAACAAAAAATTTTAAATAAAGCTATTACTGGTATCGAGTAATAAATAAATAACTGGTAACCAGTTACTACTAAATCTACAAATATCACAAATCCATAACAAAACGAAATATGACCGCCGGAATCCGGCGGCCATCTTGGTACGGGTACCCAGCACCAAGTCACTCCTAACTTCCTTTACTCCACACTACAGCTCAATTACACTCGTGCATAATTATATAAAATACAATAATCAAAATAACTATTAAACATAAACAAAATTACACATATTTTAAAGAATACACAAACATCGTATAACATAAACAATGCAAAATTTAAAATTTTCAGAACCTCAATTAAATAACTCAAGAATACAAATTATCTTCAAACCTCCAAAATAAACAAGTCCTTCAAATTTCTCAATCTACTAAAGCTTCAAAACATTTAAGTTTATTTAATAAAATAAAATATAGCATTAAATTTAAATCAAATATTAATATTTCAAATTCAGAATTATATTAAATATTACGAAAAAAATTTAATCTCTAAATTTAGAGAGCATTTGAAACTATTTAAACTCTACACTACACCACAGATACACTCGTACATAATTATATAAAATGCAAGACGTAATAATCAAAATGACAAACATAAACAAAATTACACATATTTAAAATAATACGCTAAAACATCATAGAACATAAACAATACAACTTTTAAACATTTTCAAAACCTCATTTTCATAAAAATTTTAAAACATTTCTTTACTGTCGGTATTTATGTCTTATTGCTCATCTTGTGTGTCAGATAAATCACTATCAATATTATTTCGGTGTTGATTTTGTATCCACTCGGATCGTCTTATTGGTAGGTACTGATGTTGAATATTTATTTGTCTTGGCAGAGTTTTGGTCTCGATGGCAGATTTGCTGATGGTATTAGCTATTGTCTCTAAGTGGTGGAATAAATCCTTATCCCTTACGATGTTGCAGATTTGGTGTCCTTGTAATGGTGTCCGATGTTCTTCTGTCAGGTGTGCATATTTTGGACATTCAAAGAAAACATGCTCAGGAGTGTCTTGGATGTTGCATATATCACATATATCGGTTAATTGTTTATTAATCTTTAGCAAGTAGGTTCCATACGGGCCGTGCCCGGTTAGGAAATGTATTGTACCTTTTGTATAATTCAAGCTTTTATACTTCTTTTGTAATCTTTCTCTAAACTTATATATTTAAGCGAGCAATTCTTGTATATATATTCCGCGCAACTTGGAAACGGCTCTAACGATTTCGATCAAAGTTTGTATAATAAATAAAAATAAAGAAATAGTTTTAAAAAGTAATCACAATTGGTGTCAGGAGTGCGACGAAAAGCACAATATGGAACAGTTGGCGAAACAAATGTCAGCCAAGATGGACATACTGGGAAATGAATTCCGGAATCCGGCAGAGGAAAAAAATATGAAAGCCGAATTGGAATAATGGACAGAAGAGAACCTCCCCCCTTCAATCCTTAAAACTCATAGTAGTTTCCTAGAAAAGGTAACACAGATTAAATGCAAATTGAACATTCCTAACACCAGAGAAAATCTACTTATAAGAGAAAATCCATTGGAATTATTGCAACCTACCTTCAATTTGGAATTAATAGAGGAAATAAGTAAATCAGACACACCAAAAGAAATAGAAAAACTTCTAGCTCTGGAAACAATCAATACTAGGTATCCCACAGAAGAATGGCTGCACATATATACTGATGGATCCTAGAAGGAAAACCTTACTTGAGCTGGAGTTGCATGTTCACATTTTTCCTTTTATCATTCTGTTGGCAGAGACACAACAAATTATGATGGAGAAATAGAGGCTATATACATTGCTCTCCGACAATTATTAAATCTTCCCTTAAATACATTTAACAAGGCAGTAATTCTTTCAGATTCTAAAGCTGCAATTCAGGGAATATGTTCAAATACTACAAAGAAGTCAACAAAAATTAGAAAATGCTACAAAATGTTAACACAACTCCAAAAAGAATAAGACTGTTCATCTCCAATGGATTCCAGCACACTGTGGAGTCATGGGGAACGAAGCTGCAGACTCACTTGCAAAGAAAGGCACAACAATAAAGCAAAAGTCTAAATTCAATTTCTCATATTCCTCAATAAAACGCTTGATCATTAAAAAATTTTCTCATTCATACCTACAAGAAATAGAAACAAATGCCAAAGATAAAAATGGATTACACTACTTTCCAATCCAGATGTAATCCCCCAGAGACCAAGGAAAACAGCTGTTGCAGCCTTCCGACTATTGACAAATCATGACTGCTTAGCAAGTCATCTCTACAGAATAGGTATCTCAGCCTCACCAATATGTGTCCTGTGTAATGATCCAGCAGAAATGAATGAAGAACACTTGAAGACCTGTGAAGCATTAAGATCAGAAGAAACTACAGTTCAAAAGTATTGGAAAGCACGAATGCTAATGGCTTCATTGCCAGATGCAAGGCACTAGAAAACAACATAATGTAAACTACGGAATAGAAAATATGGGAACAAAAATGGACAAAATGGAAACAAAAATGGAAGCCAAATTGAAAATGTAAACTCCGAAACGGAAAAGATGAAGGCGGGAATGTCCAATATGAAGATAGATCTATCGGAGAATCCTAACGAGCTACTGGCCGGGGTTAAGGAGGCCATGGAAAAACTCGGCGGAAATATGAAGGACGTTGGCCAACATGTTAACGCCCTAAAGTCAATCGCAACACCAAAGAACTGAACTCCATAATGGAACAAATGCTCGACGAAAACAAACTAGCTGGATATCTATGGAGCAGGCCTTGCGTTCAGTAGTAGACGTTTTTCAGCTGAAGTGATGGTGTTTATGAAATATTTGTACGTATTTCTGTATCTCTTGTATCTCGGAGATGGCTTAACAATTGCGGCAAAAAATATTTAGTTAACGTTTTGCCTTTCAGGTTTATGTTAGATCTTCTCCCATAAAGAAAGAAAGGAGGGAAGAAATGAAGAAAAGAGAAAAAAAAGGATTTCATAAAAAAACAGGCGAAAAATGCCGAGCAAAGCTCGGTCGCCCAGGTACTGTTGCCTAAAATTAAGTTCTCCTGTATTCTATTAAATCCCACTCTTCTTGCCAGATTTGTAATAGTTTATTTTTGACGTCCCGTTTCTTGTGATAAAAACCATCCATTATTTCAAAAACTTTTCCTTCATCTGCTTTTTTCATCCAAAAGCATGCACCCCTGTATCGTAGGGTAAGGTCAATAGGCCAAATTCCCAGGATAACTAGCAAAGCCATGGTTGGTGTTGTGTTCACTGCTCCTGTAAATCGGAGTAGGATCTTCCTCTGTGATCTTCTCAGCAAGGTCTTGACAGTAGTAAGCTTGGCTCTGTGCGCCCACGTTGATGCTGCATAAGTCACTATGGCTCCAAATATGCTCGTATGGTAGGTGGTTATGGTGTTCAAGGGAATTTTGAAATCAAATTGTGCTAAACGGGAAAGTTTCAGCATTACTTTTTCTGCTTTAACCCTCACATAACCAGTATGAGATTTAAGATTTAGTCTTTCGTCCAAAAATATGCCCAGATATTTTACTTGTGTTGAACGTTTAATATGGTTATTTTCAAATTTAATAATGGGATCTCGCTTAAATGAGCCTTTAAGTATCATATATGCAAATTTCGCTGATGGAAATCTTCATCTTGGCAACCTGGCACCAATAGGATAGCTCTGTTAAATTGTTGGCTGTTTCCTCCAACATATTCCTAGTATTTCCCTCTACCAAAAACACTATCATCTGCATATGCCATTACCTTAAGACAGATATTTATACGAGCAATTTGTTCTAATGTTTCCAAAATTGTCCCAAAAAGTGGGCCCGAGAATCGAACCCTGGGGGCATCCCTTGGTGATGTCTTTTGAAATGATTTGGTTCACACCAAGAAGTTGTACTTTCCTATTTCTACAGTAATCTTCTAAAATGTTATACAAAGTTCTGGGATAATTTAAATTTGTAAGCCTAGTGAAAAAATGAGGCCACCAAACTTTATCAAAAGCAGCCGAAATATCCACGAAAATAGCCATGACGTATTTTGGAGTTTAGGGTGGCAGTGATAAGGGTATTAATTGCGTCTTCGGTGGATCTCCCTTTCCTGAAACTGTACTGATCGTCATTAAGCCTAATAAGTGTCCGATATTCCAGACTACGCTTATTTATTAAAGCTTCAAAAATTTTTCCAATGGTGTTAAAAAGACAGATGGGTCTAAGATTTACAGTCCATCGGATCTTTATCAGCACTTTTCTTCAAAACAGTTAATTTTGCAACTTTCCAATTGTTGGGAAATTTCCCTTGCCACAAACGGTTATTATATAAACTACAAAGTATTGGGATTAATGATTCTGCAGTATTTATGAGAATTTCGTTCTTGATGGTGTCGGGTCCTGCTGCTTTTTTCTTTTTTAGTCCTCTAATTATCTGTCGTATTTCCGATTTGTCAAAAGGATATATAACGTTAGAGTTCGGATACGGCATTTCCAAGTTTCTTATAATTTGTGTTTTCGTCAGTGTGTTTCCTGGCTGTCGTCGGGTGGTAGTTTTTCAAACAGTTCCTGTGTAGTTTCGGTCCAGTTTTGGGTTAAAGTTCCATCATCCCTTCTAATGGTATTTAAAATTTCCGGTTTCCTGATATTTTTCCATAGTGATTTTATAAGGTGCTCCCCATATATTATGCATAGAATTGGTTTCAACAAAACTTTTCCATGATCACTTCTTGTTTCAAATAATTCTTTCTTAATTTTTTTCTTTGGCTTTCCTATAGATTCCTAACTTTTTATTTCTCTCTTCTATTACAATAGTCTTTTGATAAATTCTCTGGCATTTTCGAGCTTTTCTCCGTAAATTTTGTAATGTATCGTCTTTAAATTTTTTGAGTCTCCTTTTAGGAATATATTTAAGCATGGTGTATTGTAAAATGTGTTCTAATTTAGTCGCTTCGTGATTAGCTTCAGCTCCTATATGTCCTAGTTGTCTGTTCTGTAGTGTCCTATTGAAGTCTCTCCAATTTGCAGCATTCAAATTAAACCTTGATACTGTATAACTTCTATCCCATCTTGAAATTTTAAGAATTTAGTTGAATAGGATCAAATTGTGGTCACTAGAGGTATAATCCTGTCCAACTTCACAATTTTGAACTTTGGGTATAATTCTACTATTGCCTAAAGTGATATAAATATTGGACATTGCTCCTGCGCGATTTTGGAAAGTTGGAGGATTATTAGTTTATTAAAAATATACTTCTACCTACCAGTATGTAAGCATTCATTGCTGTCCATAACGATGCTAGGAGTTCTGCTAGTACCTAAAGGCGATTCCACAGTCCAGGACCATCGCCGTGGTTGCTGAAACAAACAGGATAAGGATAAACACTTCTTACAAGAGCCACAACGTCTTTTTGTGCTTAGTACAGTCGAGTGCACCGGCGCCGTGCCGATACTTTTGATTTCCTCTAAAAGGACATATATAATAAAAGCATTTCAACAAAATTTATCTCGATCGTGAAAGAAAAAAAATTGTTATACTTTCGCAGATAAAGCTGTTATCTACACCGGTATTTCAAGCACATGTTCAAGACCTTCACATGCAATTCAGGACATTCCTCTTTTAAATATGTGCTGATCTTGTTTGGAATTCGTTTCCTATTTTGCATAATTAAAAGGAGTATAAAAATGAAGGAAAAGGATTTTAGATAATAGCTCTGAGTATGTCTTAGATTTGAACTATGTTGTGTGGAGTTCAATAAAGCATTTTAGAAGCAGCAATAATTGAGATACCAACCTTGAGACCTAGTGCTAGATGTCTCACATGAGGTATAATGGAGCTTCTCACTTGTTCACTCAGTACACATCGAAACAGGAAAATAAAAACACCCTAGAACACCAAATTAACAAGCAAAAATAAAACCTATTGTTGAGGGTATTCAGCAAATGTCTTAAACAATAAGTAATACCAAGTTATGTTTAACCTTGTTTTTAGTTATGCTGCAGATACACAAGCTTTGAAATGACCTGAACCACAAAAAATATTTTTCAAGATTTCAGGTGTGTGTGTGTGTGTGTGTGTGTGTGTGTGTGTGTGTGTGTGTGTGTGTGTGTGTGTGTGTGTGTGTGTGTGTGTGTGTGTGTGTGTGTGTGTGTGTTTGTGATCGTTACGTAAGTGATGTCCACTTGAAAGCTCATTGCAAAGCCTACATCAGGTAGTATTGTGAGCTTGGTTCTTAAAATATTACTTTAGTCTCTGTAAACCACTGAACCTTTATAGTTTTGTGTACCTGGAGTCCGTTGAGGACTACAAAGATATACATGAAGCCCTGGTTGAATTCCATGTAGGCAAACCCAAACAACCAAGTGACTCCCAGCAGAGCTGACAGCGAGAACCATCCTCGTATCCACACCCTGCAACATTAAACATTGACGTAAATGCGTCATATTCTGTAGAGAAAGAACATGTTCAATCATCATTACTAATTCACAAGCGCGTGCATTCAACAGAACGTAATGCCCTTAATGTTTCCGTGACATAATCCCCTGCAACACACAGAGCGTCCAGATTTAAACATATTACCACAGCAGGCTAAACCTTCATTATTTACAACTGCTCTGCTCAAACTTAACTTCATTTGCTAGGCAGTTTTAAACAAATAAATGCATTTTAAGGGAGTGAAACAGATCTTTAAGCCCAAAGAAAAGGAAAGAAAACATTAGCTTGCCTTCCCGTTTTTATTTAATGCGTGGAAATTCTAACCCTACATTAACTTCAATTTTAATTGCCACATGTAAGTAGCGGAAGTATTGTATTACATCAAGAAAGAGCTAATGCAGAGATATCACTGGAAATACGCGTTTTGAGGTCCTCTGAATAAAAAGGTATTGTTTGAAAAGTGTGTGTGTGTGTGTGTGTGTGTGTGTGTGTGTGTGTGTGTGTGTGTGTGTGTGTGTGTGTATGTCTTCCAAGATTGTGACTCGAAGATTTTTCAGAAAATTCCCCCATCTCCGAGTACACTTTATACAGAACATTTTAAAAATGTTTTCATTTTGTCAAAAACACCTAACGACTTTAAATATACGGCATTTTAATCAGTGTTTTCATGTTAAATGAAGTATGTTGAATTTTCTGAGAATGTCCAGAGGTGTTGTTCAATCTTGATGACTTTTGCAAGTAGTAAGCGGTAAGAGATAGACAAAATCTTACTGCACAAAAATGTAGATTTAGTTAAAAAGCACATTTAAATCAAGTAAATTTTTGATTTTGGACTTAACCAGTTTGTAAGTATTCCTATTTGCCTGAAGTTTCTAATACATATCCATATATTCACCTTTTTACTTGGACGTGCAAAGAACAAATTCGAACCAACTTGAAAACGTTTCAGTATCGCTCAAAGCCTACTGTATTCCTATATTTCCCTTACAGCTACAAGAAAATTAGCACTAGCGTATTCTTTGCAATTGTTTTCCTTGATTAACACGAAGATATAGGAATAAGGCTTTGTGCGAATAGTATTTACAAGAGTTGTCATGTGAGTGTAACGCGTAAGATTTTTTTATTTCTTTTTCTATTTTTTTTTTTTTTTCGGAGGGGGGGGGGATTAAATATTTTCTTCCAAAAGTTTAGGGCCCTCTCCTTACCATAGCTTCTTAACAAGCAGAAGCTTGGGTTCCATTCTCAGTGCCGGGGGGGGGGGGGCGGGGAGTTTCTTCCCTGAGGGACCTGGTCCGGGATATACTCAGCCTCGTGAGTTCCCTGGGGGACCATTTGAGGATAAGGAGCAGTTTCTGTAGATGACATTCCCCGGTCAGGATTGACTGAGCGATAACCATGTCCCACCCCCCAGAACTGCATCCAAAGCATATTAAAGAGATATTTGTTGTGTAGTATATTTACATCCATTCCTTAACTTTGTCATGCAAGATTATATACGCTTCCTTCGAATGCAGAGTACTTCACCATCTATGCCCAGAAAATTTATTAATATAAACTTCATTTGCTATGTCCATTTATATAATATGTGGTATTTATTAAATATATGGTACCAAAATTCTTATAGTAAATTTTGAGAAAATCAAAATTTTCTACAAATATTTCAGAATTAATGTGTAATTTTGTATAACGTAAACCACAAGAGATAAAGCAGGCTACCCAGAAATGTAGATCTATTTAAAACGCACACCTTATTTAAAATTGTTTGACATCAGTCATTTCCGAGATATGCGTTATTGATTTGAACCTTTCATTACTTTCATTTTTTGAAGTACTGTGGCTATTAGTTGCTAGTTTCTGTCATCGAAATGCTATAAAGTTTCATGGCCAGCATAGTGTTTCCCTTTTCTGACTATTGATTTGGTTTCCTCCTATAGACCTTGACCTACAACGAAATCTAGAATGAAATTGTTTCTGCAAACGTAGATGGAAAAATCTTTAATATTTCTTAGAAACTGCATACAAAGGAAAATCAGAATGGAAAGGAATATGTGATGCATATTTTATGCAGGTTTATTCGACCTTTTCCGCCAATCGATTGAATGTTTAAGAAATCAGTACTTCGAACCGAGTTTATCATCGTGCCTTTGGCAGAAAACTAGTGAAAGATGAATGGAAGGAGTGGAAGTAAGCAGTTTCGAATTCACCTTACTGGAATGGGACCTGTATTGTATCTTTCCAAGATTTGCATTTGGAACTTATTTCCGGGCGTCTCGTACACTCGCAGTAACAACAGGTATACCAATGAATGAATGAAAATAGCCTGTGATGTCCCATTGAGGGCAAAGGCCTCCTACAAGTAGGGGTAAAACACTCAAGCGGTGAGCTAGTCCGCGTAAGAGGGTATCGTACATAATACACTAAACATTGGATTGCACATGGTCACTTAATTGTTGATCTAGTTCTTTCCACTCCTGTCTGTTTCTGGCTGTGGTAGTCCACTGTCTTCCTACTTGTTTTCTGAACAAGTGCCACCATTTGCGTCTTGATCTTCCTAGAGGAGTCTCTTGCAGATGTAAGGGTCCGATGTGGTAGCTCGTGCTGTCCATCTGTCATCTTGCAGCCTCATCACGTGGCCGCCCCATTTTGACTTGGTCTTCGTAGCCTATTGTGCTATGTCTACCGTTGTTGACATCTTGTGTATCAAGGTGTTTGATATTCTATCTTTCAGAGAGATGCCAAGGATCTTCTTCTGCATTTTGCTTTGACATATCTGTAGAGTGCTTCCCTCTTTGGCTTTGAGAGCCCATGTCTGACAACCGTATAATAGCACTGGAAAAACACAGCTTTCGAGTGTGTCCATTTTGAGTCTCCTATTCAGGGATTTGTCCAGAAATATGAATTTTAGGGCCCAGAAAGCTTTCCAAGCTAAGGAAACTCTTCGTTTGATTTCTTTTTCCATTTTGTTTGTTAAAGGAAATTATTTGTCCTAGGTATATGTATTCAGATACATACAGCAGTTCCGTTCCTTCAAGATATATTGGGGTTTCTAATCCATGTCATTAGTTGTGTTTTAGATTTGTTCATTGTGAGTCCTGCCACCTTACTTTGTGTGTTAAGCTCCTGAAGCATTGATTGCAATTCCCTTGCTGTTTTGGTGAAGAGGAGTATGTCGTCAGCGAACGTCAAATTTGTTAGTCTCTTGACGTTGACGCATATTCCGTCTTTCTTATTCCAGTTTAGTTTTCTAAATATGACCTCTAGTATGCAGGTAAATAATTTTGGGGAGATGGGATCCCCTTGTCTAACTCTTGTTTTCATGCGGAAAGGTTGGCTTGTCTTTTCGGTTTTAACTCTGGCGAAGCTGTTGTTTAGAATGTTTCTTAGTAATTGAATGTATTTTGCTTCTACTCGATTTCTTAGTGCTTGAAGTATGTTTGGGTGTTCGATTGTATCGAATGCTTTGCTGAAATCGACAAAAGCAAGGTATATTTTTAGGTGACGGTCTTCCGATTTTTCTATTATCTGGTTAATGGTTTGAATGTGGTCCACTGTGCTAAATCCTTTGCGGAATCCTGCTGGTTCTGAGGGTTGGTTCTGGTCTAGTGCTTTTGTTAATCGTCTAGTTAGTACTTTCGTGAACAGTTTATATAGGCTAGACATCAGGCTTATGAGTCTATAATTGTCATCTTTCGTACCTTTTTTGTGCAAAAGTACGATCCTGCTTGTTTTCCACTGATCGGGAATGTCTTCGGTTTGTATGATTTTGTTGAACACTTCTGTGATGATTGGTGTTGGGAAATCTTGGGCTTCTTTTAAGAGCTCATTGTATAAGTATGTTGTCTTCTCCAGGTGACTTTCCATTTTTCAATTCAGTGATGGTTGTTCTAACCTCGCTGTGAATTATAGCGGGTATGGTCTCAGTGGTGTTTGGGACTGGATCGACAGGGTTATGGTCTGTGGCTTTGTTTGGTAGAGAACTTGCTTTGTAGAATTCCGTTGCTGATTTGATTATATCCTCTCTTCTGTTTAGACGTTCTCCCGCCTGATTCTTCGTTTCTAGTATCCATTGTTTCCGCCCTGGACGTTTAACCTCGCTTTTCTAATTGATTTGTTTGTTTCTAGTATTTGTCTCGTCGTTGCTGATCGGTATTCACGGATATCTTTCCGTATTTCGCTTTTCGTTATTTCGTCTAGTTTTGCGCATTCTTCTTTATTCCTGTCTGAGACATCTCTAGTTTTTAACATTTTCGATCTATGGTCGATTAACTGTATGGTACTCTGACTTAATTTGCTTCGAATTTTCTTCATTTTTTCGTTGTTACTTGTGTCCTTGTGAGCTTGGTATGTGTTTTTCTAGTGTGTTATACATTTCTTGAGTGCTTTGTTTTGAATTGATATTTACTTGTTGTAGCTGCTTCTGTAATTCTTGATTAAATTTGTCTCTGTTCAGTTTTTCTACTTCTGGTTTGTTCGCTTTTCCTACGTTTCTTCGTTTCTTTGGAGTTTTTATTTTTGCCCTCACCATTCTATGGTCTGTGCTAAATTTTAATTATGAGATTACTTGGATGTTCTTCATTATGTTTTGTTTGTCCGTTAGAATGTAATCTCTTTCGTTTTTTGTCTTGCCATTTGGCGAGCGCCAAGTCCATCTTAGGTTTTGACTTTTCCTGAAGAAGGTATTGGTTATTTTCAGGTTGTGTTCTTGAGCAAATTGTATCATTCTTTCTCCTCTTCTATTCCTTGTTCCAAAGCCGTATGGTCCGACTGGGTTTTCGTCATCGTTACTACGGGGGCCGACTTTACTGTTGAAATCTCCAATTATTAGGTTTATTGGTGATTGATATCTCTCTAGTTTCTCATATAAATCCTCTAATTCTTCGTCGGTACTTGTTTCTGTTGGGGCGTATATTTGTATGATTGTTATTTGGTGACTTTCTGTGGTAAGTTTCAAAGCTGCTATTCTTTCTAACACTCCCACTATTTCTTGTATGTATGATTTGAAGTCGCTTTTGATGATGAAGCCTATCCCTCTTTGACCTGGGGTTGTTCCCTTGTAATACAGCAAATCGTCGTTTGAATTCTCTATGATAGCTTCCACTTTTCTCCCTACTTCGCATAGTCCGAGTATATCGAATTGTATTTCTTTTAGTGCATTTTCAAGCTCTTCTTCTCTCTCTATGGTTCTCAATGTTTGTACGTTCAATGTTCCTACTATCATTTCGTTATTATTGCTCCTTTTTAGTCTGGTTCTCTTGTCCGTAGTTTCTTCTATGTTGTCTGTTATGATTATTTTAGATTCTTGCCCGGTTGTGAGTGTGGTTTTACAGTTTTCTAGGCTCCGTATCAGCGCGTTCCTTTTTTGTTTTTTTCCATGTTCAGTGTAATTGCACACCCTCTCTTGTTGCTCTTCTTGTGAATCGAAAGAAGCAAAATCAGCGTATTGTGTCCTCAGGTCAGAAATTTGGATTTTGTGTGATTTCTAGATCTCCAAAAGGAATTCCCACCTTGAAAGTTTTTTTGTTTCGTAATGTGTGTAGTTCCTCGCATTCTAAATGTCCCGTTATTCCGTTCTTTAACAGATATTTCATCACTATTTCGTTTGTAGTGCTTTTCTTGAGATTGCTGATCTATAACCATGCTGTCTTCCCTGCTGCTTGCATATCCTGGTCTTTTTTCGTTCCTATTATGGTGTTTCTGTGATTCGCATTTCTTCCTTGTCTTCTTTTCTATGTGACTGTTTCCCATGAGTGTTCCACCTGTTCACTTCCTTCGTTTTGGGTTCCTTCATGTTGGTACTCACCTTCCGGTTCTTCTTGTTCTCCTTTCCGCCCTATTGGCGGTTCCATTATCTCTATTTTCCTCTGATCCTATTTTTCTGCCGTCCCTCTTTTGTGATTCCATTCTGTTCTGCTGTGAGCGCGTTTCCTCTTCTATGACTTTTTTTTAACTTGCTCCGCTATTACATTTCCTAGTTTGTTTGTGAGGAAGTCAATTATGTCTTCTACTTTTTGTGCCAATAGGTAACTCAAATAATTGGAGATATTTGTGGTATAGAATATCTCGGCTCTAATGGCACTTCGTGTTAAGCGAGATAAATATTTGTAGAAATTGTTATTGTTAATCTTCTTGTAACTGCAAGGGGAATACAGTAAGCTTTAAGCGACAGTCAGACGTTTTAAGAGCGATGACTTTCAAATTCCGCTGTCTTTGCGTGACCAAGAGATAAAAAAATTAATAATTACCTCCCATTTGAGAACGATCTATAAGTTTGCAAAATTCTGACAAATAACGAGGAATATCTCCAATTGTTCACTTTGGGCGGCACCGTGGCCGAGTGGTTAGTGTTCGTCTACCACCTAGACGGCCTGGGTTCGATCTCAGGGACCCGCATGTGGTATTCATGATGGACGAAGTGGCGTCAGAGCGGGTTTTCTCCGGGTTCTCCGCTTAAGTAATCTTAGGTATGAGAGGTACAATCAGGACTGCAAAATTGGATATCAATGTCGCAATTTGAACTAAGAATCTTCCGCCTTAGCCCGGCCACTCCAACCATTGAGCTACTACGCTAATATGCTGGTACGACGTTAAATTCCCCAACCGATTCGGATTCTCCCGGTATACCACAAGGGAATCTCAATTCTAAGATACATATCCCAAAGGCGACCTGTAATCGTGAATACTTTCTGTCCCGGAACACGGAACTTCTTGAAATTCTTGGTAAGGACGAAGAAAATCACTTACACTACGGCCAATATTGTAACAATAGATTCCTGCTGTATGGTTCCAGTTCAGACGACTATTCAACCATGGAAATTGTGACCGGTGGTCTCCCCCATCTCACGTGATAAGAATGCACAAAATAGTTGTTTTAGAAGTAGATATAGTTAAATTATATGCATAGGCCTTGAATATACATATTACTACAACAAAATATTCATACTACGTCAGTCTTACACATACTAGTGAAGACTGATTCTTTAGCAAAACGCATACGGAATATTTGGGTTCATATTTACAGTTTATACTCAAATATTGAAGGTTGAATATCCGGTATAAAATTGCGGCGAGATGTCACGTGGGATCAAAGAGCGTCCTCAGCCATAAATGAACTCAATGGGTAATAAACTAAACGTTGTAGAAATTGCAACAACGAATATAGATATTTATGACGCAGATTCATAAAGGAAAGACGTAGTTTAATGGACGGCCAGTCCCATCCATATGCATAACATTAGTAACCAAGCATTACAGTTCATGTTTGTTTTATGCGTCACGGACGCAGCTGAGCTTAATGTCCTGATTCCGTCTGCAAATCAATGCTTTCGTGGTTGCATCAATGCTTTATGTCCCTGTATAGGATAATCAACTTCCCTTCCCTCATCATTAAGATTCGTTCCATAAACTAAGGCACTAGAACAAAATTGTTTTAAGCATATGTATGCTTGAAAATTTGAAATTCTGAACTAATAATGGTGGCTTCGATGTCGAGATTTCACAGAAAATATCATTTGAGACCCCTGAATTCAAGAACAGCATTTTTAGCACGCGCGTGCGCATTCATGTGTGTCAACAGCGTAAGTCAAACGAAATAAAAACAAAAGTTGGTATTTAAGTTCAATGCCTTTCAAGCATGGTACGCGAACATTTTGAAGCAAATTCCTCCACCCTTTACCTGGAAAATTTCTCGACGATGGCTCTAACGATTTTGATTAAAATTTGTATAGCAAGTAAAACGTATATTTTGAATTTTATGGCTATAGCCGATGACTTTTGCATAATTGGTAAACCGTAAGAGATGAACCAAATCCTACTATACAAAAATGTAGAGCTCGTTCAAACACACAATTTATGTCCAAATAATTGTTGTCCTCGGTGCAAACTTCCATTCGCTTTTTCCTTACGCTTCTCTCTTTCACTCATTTGCCGTTACCCTCTTCACTCACTTCTGTTTGTACTTACAAGGAAATATGTAACAGACAGTTCCAAAAAGTTGATCTCGATTAACATAAAGTAAATAGAAAAATTGCATTTATAAGAACAGTTTGTATAACAGTGAGTAGAGAAATCATATGAGAGCAACATGGACTTTTTTCAGATACATTGCTTTAAGAGACTAACATCTAGTTCATAACTCCTGTCTTGTTCCTGCATTCCGGTCACTTGAGATTCCGGCCTTTTCTTCGATAAGCAAGTCTTTGACAAAGCGCTTGGTCTCAATGCCGTTGCTCACTTCAAAAGCGAGTGTGTATGTGAACGCGTCAATGGGATTCTCTGTATCTCAAAGCCCTCCATAATCGTGTGACACCAGACACAACTACAGATCGCGCGTTGACTGTCCGCTAAACAGAATCACGCGTTTCGATGGCCATATGCGTGCTAATGAAATGTCAGACACCTCAGTAGTTCACTTTGGCTAACGCTTCCTGCGTGTGGGCTCTCAAAGGATTAGCTGCCAACTTCTTGGAGCCAAAATGGAAAACACTGGAGATTTAGTAAAAATATGAGTTTAGTTTATATACCTTTATAATCTAAAGGACTGCGGAGAAAATTCTGCTGCCCTTAGGGACAAAAATAATGCAAATTACGATACAAGGGTCAGATCACGCAACATTTCAGCACTTTTTAAATAACCTGCGTTCCTTTATAATAAAGTGTACTAAGATACTTTATTTTTACTCCTCTTTTATTTTAAATATTTTTATCAATCTTATTTCATATTAATTTTAATTCTATTTCCTGTGATATCGAAACTATACATAATAGTAATAATAGCAATTACAGTAATAATAATAGTAATGATAATTTTCAATGAAAAATGAAGTGTTATTCTTCTCGCACCTGGCACCTGCCAGAAGGTGAGGCGAGATGGGATTGTCTGGTTGAGTGCCGAGCGGGAGCAAATAGGTGAAGTTTCCTGGATGTTCCAGTCGAAATCACACAACAGTTGGTGTTAAAGGATTTATTTACATACAGTACGGAACAAGCTTAAAGGAATATGGGTAGAGGATACACCATCCGATGTGGACTCGTTGACAATGGCGGGTCAAAAGACGTCACTTCCTTGGTAACTAAGGTTTACATATTGTTCCACAATATTCTGTGGTTAAGTACTCTATTCCTCATAGCCATAAGAAACTTATGTGAC
>CM060970.1:45519075-45531575 GCA_030765045.1 Tenodera sinensis
GCAATTTTGCACCCTCTGCTAGATCTTTTAGACGCTTTTAGTATATTCATGCTGCTTTTACAACATATTTAACAACTTTTCAGACAATTTTCAGAGTTATTCAGTCATTTTCATACATTTTTAAGACGTTTCGCCCCATTTTACTGCAATTTTGCACCCTCTGTTAGATCTTTTAGACGCTTTTAGTATATTCAGGGCGCTTTTACATAATATTTAACATCTTTTCAGACAATTTTCAGAGTTATTCAGTCATTTTCATACATTTTTAAGACGTTTCACCCCATTTTGCTGCAATTTTGCACCCTCTGTTAGATCTTTTAGACGCTTTTAGTATATTCAGGACGCTTTTACAACATATTTAACATCTTTTCAGACAATTTTCAGAGTTATTCAGACATTTTCATATTGCCCAACCTATTTCATTCCTAGTTAACTTAAGCGTTCTATTCTTCTATAACCTATTCTAACCTATCATGACCGTCACACCGTACCATTTCAGTCTTAGACATCCCGCTTTCTTTTGCAGATTTTTTTTTTTTTCAGTAACTTTAGATAGCTACTCCGAAGGTATTAGACCCTCGGACATGCGAACCCTAAGTATTTGCCATACTTTTTACGAAACGTTGATGCTTTTTGGGAGTTTAGTTGCTATTTTAGCCGCTTTTGCGGTATTCCGGAGTTTTTTTACGAATTTTTGAAGGTTGGTCCCGATTGTCAGGTATTCTCATGTCTTTAGTATGTTTTAATGCTTTTAAGGAGTATATGGTGCCTTTTTAGGGATTTGTTATGCTTTCATGATCAAATTCCATCCTTTCGTAAGTGTATGATGTTCTAGTCTAGAGAATTGTTTAGTCTTTCTAAGACTAACCTAACTTATCCACAAACCTCTTTAGAGACATTTCTTCAACGTTATTTAACATTATACATGTTTCTTTTTCTCCTCCCTCGAACTCTTTCTGTAAACTAACATTAGAAGACGTTGTAACCTTGTTATTGAAATAGCTATTGTATCGGTCTTTGTGGACCGCTCCAGTATGCTACACATGTTAACCTCATTTAACGATTCTTTTGCATAGTTCTGTATGTTCTAATGGTAACACGTCAAACGTTGCACACATTACTTCCAAGACTAACCTAACCTAACCTAACCTAACTCAACCAACAACCATCATCACCAGCGCCATCTTAACCTGCACGACAACAACCATCGAAGCACCCCACACCTCGGTCATCACCACCGCCGCCATAAACTACATGAACACCACCACCACCACCGCCGCCATCACCACCACCACCACCACCACCACCACCACCACCACCACCACCACCCTCACCATCACCACCATCGCTACCATCTCTACCATAACCATCACCATTACCACCATCCTCACCATCGTTACCATCACCACCACCGTTATCGCCACCACCATCGTTACCATACCCACCATCCTTGCCATCATCACCGCCATAACCATCACCAGTACCATCATCCTCACTGTCACCTCCAGGTTACCATCACCATCATCACATTCACCACCATAACCTTCACCAGTTCCTCCATTCTCACCATCACCACCTTCGTTACCATCACCACCACCGTTATCGCCACCACCATCGTTACCATAGCCACCATCCTTGCCATCATCATCACCACACCAACCAACACCACCACCAATACCACTCCGCCATCATCACCAGCGCCACCATCATCACCAGCGCCCCCACAACGGACACCAACACCACTACCATCACCACCACCACCACTACCACCACCACCACCACCACCATAATCACCAGTACCACCATCATCATCAGCACCACCATAACGGACACCATCACCAGCACCACCACCACCGCTGTCATCATCACCAGCACCATCATAGCGGACACCGACACCACACCACCACAATGAGACGTTTCTAGACATTAATTCTATCCCCTTATTATCTATCCTATATCCTCCTCCTCTGCATGTCTATTCCATCCTGCCATAAGGCGTCTTGTTTCCCTCTTTGCGGATATTACCTCGAGCATTTACATGTTACTTGTAGAGGATTTCCAGCGATTTTAGGATTTAGAATGTACTCAGACACGATTACACGCATATTTAAGAACCTTTCAGGCAATTTTGAGAATTATGTAGATTATTTATTAGATTTTTCCAGAGGTTTCATGCTATTTTGATGCTGTCTTAGGTCGTTTTAGAGATATTTTAGCTGCTTTTAAGCGGTTCAGAATGCTTTTGCAACATATTTAAGAACTTTTTAGGCAATTTTAGTATGGTTCCTCTGATAGATCTTTAGGACACCTTTTAGTATATTCTTGCTGCTTTTACAGTATATTTAAGAACTTTTCAGGTAATTTTGAGGATTATGTGGATTATTTGATCGATTTTCTAGAGGTTTCATGTTATTTGGAGGTTGTTTTAGACCGTTTAACAGATATTTTACTTGCTTTTAAGTACTTTCAAGGGTAATGGGTGAATTTTGTTCACTGCTCAAGCATGCTATACATGCTAACTTCATTTTAAAGATTCTTTTGCATAGTTCAGTATGGTCAAATGGCAACACGCCAGACATCGCTTACATTCCTTCTAAGACTATCATGACCTAACCTAACATAACCAACCATCATCGCCACCAACGCCACCTATACTGCAACGCCATAACCTTGCCACCACCACCACCTCCACTACCAACACCATCAACACAGACATTACCACAACCACCACCACTACAAGTGTCATTACTACCATCATACACCTTCACTACCAACGCAGCCATGACCACACCCACCATCATCATCACCACACCAACCAACGCCACCTATTCTGCAACACCACCACCACCAATAACAATAACACAGGCATTTCCACACCCACCTCTTCACTATCAACGTAGCCAAAACCACACCCAACCATCATCACCACACCAACCAACGCCACCTATTCTGAAACACCACCACCACCACCACCACCACTACCACCACTACCACCACCACTACCACCACCACCAACATGATCACCTCCAGCAGCAGCGCCACCATAACCTGGACGACTACAACCATCGCAGCACCCCCACCTCCGTCACCACCACCACCATTTAAGAACCTTTCAGGCAATTTTGAGAATTATGTAGGTTAGTTATTAGATTTTCCAGAGGTTTCATGCTATCTTGATGCTGTCTAAGGTCGTTTTACACATATTTTAGCTGCTTTTAAGCTGTTCAGCATGCTTTTGCAACATATTTAAGAATTTTCTAGCCAATAATACAGTAGGGTAGATAGAGGTGTGAAAACACGTGTAATCCAATTAGCGGCGGCATCCCTTTGAGTGGTTTTAAAATCTTGTCCTGGGTGTGACGTCACAGCAACACAACATTTTAAAACCACTCAAAGGAGCCGCCACTAATTGGATGACAATGACGGTAATTGGATAACAATGACGCTAATTATAATCTAATTAGCGCCTTTGTTAACCAATTAGCGGCATCCCTTTGAGTGATTTGAAAACCCCATTTATACCCTACTGTATTATGCTTGATTTCTCCTAAACTAAATGAGATATCGATATGGGGTAAACGGTAATTATCTTGTAATAAAACGACGCGTCTTTGGTATAATTTTGGAGTTTGTCGGTGGTCTAGCGTTCGATCCCCGTGCAAATTATGAATTATTATTGGAATAACTCCTAAACTATTAGTGATAAAATCTTCGAATAAATTTTATTAAATTGGTATTGTTATGGGCTTTCCTCTGTGGTATGCTTGGTATCCTGGAGTCTTGGGTTCCAATCCTGATTTGGTAAATTTAATTATTTCGAGAACCGCTTGTGTTGGAAGACTGAAATAAACTTTATATGATAATACTTGTTAAGGACGATTATTTTATAACATGCTAGAGTTGAGGTATCTTGGGTTCGATTCCTACGTTGCGGAGAATTATTGAATTTTGACCTACATCGCGAGTTTTTACACTTGAAATAGTGATGTAAAGACAAATTAGGGTATCTTGACGCGTAAAATGATATACTAATTTTATCCCTACGACTCATAGTTCGATTACCGGGACGGGGCAATTACTTCAAAGTCGATTTATTCGCGAGTCAATAAAGTTAGCGTGATGAAATAAAAAGTTAAACACTTCAGCTAAATATCTGCTCTTGAATTATTGATAAAAATGGTAGCTTTTGTACTGTGGGGTCTAGTTCGAATCTCTAAGGGTCCATTTAAATACTTTGCAAACTAGGGTCTTAGAGATCTGTAATAAAGTTTAAATTGGTCTTATTACTTACAAAATCAATTATAAAATGGTGTTATTGAGAGAAACATTGCTTGTGTTGATTCTAGAAGCTTAAATGTTGCATAACACGGAAAAAGTCGGTTTAGATATAATTGACGGAGAATGCTGTTATTTTATTTAATATTTAAGGTAATAACGATCATTTACGTACATATTCTCTGCTATTACGAGGGAGAACGAGAATAGAAGAACTAAGGTGAAAATATGGACGAAGAAAAAGAAGAATAAAAAGAAGAAGAAGAAAAAGAGGGTGAACGCTAGAAATGTTGAATTTAAATCATTAAATGAGTATATAATCGTGAAAATTACAAATTATAGCATACAACGCTAAGTATTGTGATCTAAATGATGTGTGTAGTACAATGATTGATGAGTACCTGGAAAGAAATGATGCAAATAAGCTTTAAACGGTGAAAAGCGTTGTCGAGTGCTCACGCCCCATATACTCGCTCTGATGGCTTGGACGTTACTGTTGGCCTTCTCATAATGTTGCTACGTGGATCTGAACGTGGGGAGACTTTCCTGTCTAAACTTGTTTTCAAGTAGTGTAGACAGTGTCGCCGCTACTGTGTGACATCATTTAGCTGTTAGTTGGCTGAATGATGAAAGATATGGAATAACCTCGTTTCTAAGGGTCTATTGTGCTAATACTTTATTTCCCCTTTATTTTATTTCTTATTTATTCCTTTTTCTTTCTTTTTATTGTTATATAAGAGGTTTATATACATGCATTGAAGTTAACGTGTTAAGACGCTTTTAAATACGTTTATTTCGTTGCAGGAATATAGAGTTTGTCTTTATCGTTGAATTATGCCTTCTGTATGGTGCTTGCGTGACGTCATTAGACTTGTATGAACATGTTTGGAGGTAGTAGACATTCCGTCAATGCTTGAGTGTGACGTCATAGGACTCTAATGCTGAAATTGATTAAATATAGCGAAAAAATTGGGTTTTAAGCGTTTAAATAATGTTCAAGTGCTTCTATCGCTGTCATTCGATATCGTTAAAAGGTGTTTGTTACTTAAAGATACATACCCGCCGTTTCGCGTCTTAATTCTATGCCGGATTCGTTTCAAAGTACGTAAAAACGGTGGAAAACCATAAAAACAATGATAATTTGAGGGCTAATATATAATTTACCGTCATAAAGAGTATAAAATCTGGCGAATGTGCGTTTTAGTACTGATTGAGGCCGCTATTAGGCGCTGCAATCGGTAGAATATATATGCAATGCTTCTTATGTCGATAGTTATAGGTATTGTTCGTCCCTTTTCTTTATAATTCTTGTGTTTATGATGCATGGATTTTATTGTGGTGATAGCGATGGTGGTGGTGGTGGTGGTGGTGGTGGTGGTGGTGGTGGTGGTGGTTGGCCAGGTTAAATTTTTATGGTCTTAGAACGAATGTAAGCAGCGTTTCACGTGTTACCGTTATAAGATACAGAACTAATTAAGAGAATCGTTAAATGAAGTTGACATGTATAGCATACTGGAGCAGTGTACAAAGACGGATACAATAGCTATTTGAATAATAAGGTTACAACGTCTTCTCATGTTAGTTTACAAAAAGAGTTGCAGGAAGGGGAAAAAGAAGCCTGTATAATGTTAAATAACGTTGAAGAAATGTCTGTAAAGAGGTTTGTGGTTAAGTTAGGTCAGTCTTAGAAACACTGTAAGTAATTCTCTAGACGAGAACATCATACATTTACAAAAGGATGGAATTTGATCATGAAAGCATAACGCATCGCTAAAAAGGCTCCATATACCCCTTAAAAACATTAAAACATACTAGAGACGTGAAAACAGAAAAATCACGACGAAGCTTCCAAAATTCCTGAAAACCTCCACAAAACCGCAAAAATGACTGAAATACCCAGAAAACTCCTAAAACAACATTAACATACTGTGCAGTGTTTAGAAAATACTTAGGATTCACATGTCAGAGGATGCAATGCCTTCAAATTCGACATCATCGGTTAGGACATCTTTTAAAGCTCTATAAGGAGGGGGGAGACTAGAGAAAACAATAATGTTGGATAAAGCCGTAAAATAATACTTTAAAAGAAACAGGTTAGATCATATTAGGTGGGGGTGAGTGTTACAAAAACTACTTGGCGTGTTCGAGATGTTACCTTCATAACATGTAGAACTAAGCGAAGGGTTCATACAGCTGAATAAAATTTGTGAGAGGGTAAAACAGGTCTAATGAGTAATTCAACATCAAAGGTTAGAACATCTTCTAGTAGAAGTTTAAAGTTCTATAAGGAGAGAGGATAGGAAAAACAAGGTTGAATGAGGGCTGTAAATAATACTCCAGAGGAAACGTAGGGTTAGCTCAGGTTAGATATGGAGAAAATGTCAAACATACTATACCATAGTCGCAGAATATGGTGGTGGTGGTAGTGGTGGTGGTAGTAGCGGTGGTGGATGGTTATGTTAGATGCGTCTAAATAACCCCCCGAAATTGCCTGAGAACTTCTTAAATATGCTGCAAAAAGTACCAGGAATATGCTAAAAGTGACCAAAAGATCTATCAGAGGGACCAAAATAGCATTGAAATTGGAGTGAAACGTTTCAAAAAATGTACTTACAACTGGTGTAAAAGCCCTCTCAATATCCCGAAAAGTGTCTTAAAACACTTAAAATAGCAATAGAATGCTCCGAAAAGATTAAAAAACTCCTGAAAACATGCATGCCGGTGAGTCTGAGTATCTTCTAAATCCTAAATTTGTTGGAAATCCTCTACAAGCAACGAATAAATACCCTGAGGTTATACCCATAAAGAGGGAAATCAGAACGCCTTATTTCAGGCTGGAATAGACAAGCAGAGGAGGAGGAGGATATAGGATAGATAAGAGGATAGAATGAATATCTAGAAACGGATCATGGTGATGAAATAGAATAAATAACAATAAGAGGAGGATCTAAGCTAGCTACCTTAGGTTAGGCTAAGTTAGGTTAGGTTAAAATATGAAAGACCAAAGTAAAAAGAGTAGAAGTAAGGGCTTAGAAATTAGGTTAGACGAGTAGAAGTTAGGAGCTTAGCCTGGGTTAGGTTAGGATAGGTTAGACGAATAGAAGTATGGAGCTTAGCTTAGGTTAAGTTAGGTTAGGTTAGCTTGGTCAGACTACGAGATAGAGCAGTTGTTGTTGGTGATGATGATGATACGATTGTTGCTGGGTTAGGTTAGTGTCAAAAAATAGCTGCTTCACTGTCTTAAAACGTCTTTAAACTCGTGAAAAATGCTTGTCACAAGCCTGCGATACCCTGAAACCCTGAAATTCCTGCGAAGGATCTGAAATGTTTTAATTAGTGTTCAAAAAACCATTAAAAGCTTTTAACGCCTATAAAAGTGTTTCCAGTATCCTGAAGACTATCCAAAATGTCGGTGTAAAAGTTTAAAATACTCGCATAGTGCTTAAAATGTCTCTAAAATTTCTGAAACGATATTTAAACTAGCAGATAGATACGTCCAACAACACTTGAAATACCATGAAACCTCTGGAAAATCTATCAAATTATCTATATTATCCTCAAAATTTCCTGAAAAGCTCTTACATATACTGTAAAAAGCAGCAAGAATATACTAAAACTGTCTAAAATATCTAGCAGAGGAACCATAATAAAATTGGCTAGAAAATTCTTAAATATGTTGCAAAAGCATGCTGAACAGCTTAAAAGCAGCTAAAATATGTGTAAAACGACCTTAGACAGCATCAAGATAGCATGAAACCTCTGGAAAATCTAATAACTAACCTACATAATTCTCAAAATTGCCTGAAAGGTTCTTAAATGGTGGTGGTGACGGAGGTGGGGGTGCTGCGATGGTTGTAGTCGTCCAGGTTATGGTGGCGCTGCTGCTGGAGGTGATCATGTTGGTGGTGGTGGTAGTGGTGGTGGTAGTGGTGGTAGTGGTGGTGGTGGTGGTGGTGGTGGTGGTGTTTCAGAATAGGTGGCGTTGGTTGGTGTGGTGATGATGGTTGGGTGTGGTTTTGGCTACGTTGATAGTGAAGAGGTGGGTGTGGTAATGCCTGTGTTATTGTTATTGGTGGTGGTGGTGGTGGTGGTGTTGCAGAATAGGTGGCGTTGGTTGGTGTGGTGATGATGATGATGGGTGTGGTCATGGCTGCGTTGGTAGTGAAGGTGTATGATGGTAGTAATGACACTTGTAGTGGTGGTGGTTGTGGTAATGTCTGTGTTGATGGTGTTGGTAGTGGAGGTGGTGGTGGTGGCAAGGTTATGGCGTTGCAGTATAGGTGGCGTTGGTGGCGATGATGGTTGGTTATGTTAGGTTAGGTCATGATAGTCTTAGAAGGAATGTAAGCGATGTCTGGCGTGTTGCCATTTGACCATACTGAACTATGCAAAAGAATCTTTAAAATGAAGTTAGCATGTATAGCATGCTTGAGCAGTGAACAAAATTCACCCATTACCCTTGAAAGTACTTAAAAGCAAGTAAAATATCTGTTAAACGGTCTAAAACAACCTCCAAATAACATGAAACCTCTAGAAAATCGATCAAATAATCCACATAATCCTCAAAATTACCTGAAAAGTTCTTAAATATACTGTAAAAGCAGCAAGAATATACTAAAAGGTGTCCTAAAGATCTATCAGAGGAACCATACTAAAATTGCCTAAAAAGTTCTTAAATATGTTGCAAAAGCATTCTGAACCGCTTAAAAGCAGCTAAAATATCTCTAAAACGACCTAAGACAGCATCAAAATAGCATGAAACCTCTGGAAAAATCTAATAAATAATCTACATAATTCTCAAAATTGCCTGAAAGGTTCTTAAATATGCGTGTAATCGTGTCTGAGTACATTCTAAATCCTAAAATCGCTGGAAATCCTCTACAAGTAACATGTAAATGCTCGAGGTAATATCCGCAAAGAGGGAAACAAGACGCCTTATGGCAGGATGGAATAGACATGCAGAGGAGGAGGATATAGGATAGATAATAAGGGGATAGAATTAATGTCTAGAAACGTCTCATTGTGGTGGTGTGGTGTCGGTGTCCGCTATGATGGTGCTGGTGATGATGACAGCGGTGGTGGTGGTGCTGGTGATGGTGTCCGTTATGGTGGTGCTGATGATGATGGTGGTACTGGTGATTATGGTGGTGGTGGTGGTGGTGGTGATGGTAGTGGTGTTGGTGTCCGTTGTGGGGGCGCTGGTGATGATGGTGGCGCTGGTGATGATGGCGGAGTGGTATTGGTGGTGGTGTTGGTTGGTGTGGTGATGATGATGGCAAGGATGGTGGCTATGGTAACGATGGTGGTGGCGATAACGGTGGTGGTGATGGTAACGAAGGTGGTGATGGTGAGAATGGAGGAACTGGTGAAGGTTATGGTGGTGAATGTGATGATGGTGATGGTAACCTGGAGGTGACAGTGAGGATGATGGTACTGGTGATGGTTATGGCGGTGATGATGGCAAGGATGGTGGGTGTGGTGATGGTGTCCGTTATGGTGGTGCTGATGATGATGGTGGTACTGGTGATTATGGTGGTGGTGGTGGTGGTGGTGGTGGTGGTGGTGATGGTAGTGGTGTTGGTGTCCGTTGTGGTGGCGCTGGTGATGATGGTGGCGCTGGTGATGATGGCGGAGTGGTATTGGTGGTGGTGTTGGTTGGTGTGGTGATGATGATGGCAAGGATGGTGGCTATGGTAACGATGGTGGTGGCGATAACGGTGGTGGTGATGGTAACGAAGGTGGTGATGGTGAGAATGGAGGAACTGGTGAAGGTTATGGTGGTGAATGTGATGATGGTGATGGTAACCTGGAGGTGACAGTGAGGATGATGGTACTGGTGATGGTTATGGCGGTGATGATGGCAAGGATGGTGGGTATGGTAACGATGGTGGTGGCGATAACGGTGGTGGTGATGGTAACGATGGTGAGGATGGTGGTAATGGTGATGGTTATGGTAGAGATGGTAGCGATGGTGGTGATGGTGAGGGTGGTGGTGGTGGTGGTGGTGGTGGTGGTGATGGCGGTGGTGGCGGTGGTGGTGGTGGTGTTCATGTAGTTTATGGCGGCGGTGGTGATGACCGAGGTGTGGGGTGCTTCGATGGTTGTTGTCGTGCAGGTTAAGATGGCGCTGGTGATGATGGTTGTTGGTTGAGTTAGGTTAGGTTAGGTTAGGTTAGTCTTGGAAGTAATGTGTGCAACGTTTGACGTGTTACCATTAGAACATACAGAACTATGCAAAAGAATCGTTAAATGAGGTTAACATGTGTAGCATACTGGAGCGGTCCACAAAGACCGATACAATAGCTATTTCAATAACAAGGTTACAACGTCTTCTAATGTTAGTTTACAGAAAGAGTTCGAGGGAGGAGAAAAAGAAACATGTATAATGTTAAATAACGTTGAAGAAATGTCTCTAAAGAGGTTTGTGGATAAGTTAGGTTAGTCTTAGAAAGACTGTAAACAATTCTCTAGACTAGAACATCATACACTTACGAAAGGATGGAATTTGATCATGAAAGCATAACAAATCCCTAAAAAGGCACCATATACTCCTTAAAAGCATTAAAACATACTAAAGACATGAGAATACCTGACAATCGGGACCAACCTTCAAAAATTCGTAAAAAAACTCCGGAATACCGCAAAAGCGGCTAAAATAGCAACTAAACTCCCAAAAAGCATCAACGTTTCGTAAAAAGTATGGCAAATACTTAGGGTTCGCATGTCCGAGGGTCTAATACCTTCGGAGTAGCTATCTAAAGTTACTGAAAAAAAAAATCTGCAAAAGAAAGCGGGATGTCTAAGACTGAAATGGTACGGTGTGACGGTCATGATAGGTTAGAATAGGTTATAGAAGAATAGAACGCTTAAGTTAACTAGGAATGAAATAGGTTGGGCAATATGAAAATGTCTGAATAACTCTGAAAATTGTCTGAAAAGATGTTAAATATGTTGTAAAAGCGTCCTGAATATACTAAAAGCGTCTAAAAGATCTAACAGAGGGTGCAAAATTGCAGCAAAATGGGGTGAAACGTCTTAAAAATGTATGAAAATGACTGAATAACTCTGAAAATTGTCTGGAAAGATGTTAAATATTATGTAAAAGCGCCCTGAATATACTAAAAGCGTCTAAAAGATCTAACAGAGGGTGCAAAATTGCAACAAAATGGGGTGAAACGTCTTAAAAATGTATGAAAATGACTGAATAACTGAAAATTGTCTGAAAAGTTGTTAAATATGTTGTAAAAGCGTCGTGAATATACTAAAAGTGACTAAAAGATCTATCAGAGGGTGCAAAATTGTAGCAAAATGGGGCGAAACGTCTTAAAAATGTATGAAAATGACTGAATAACTCTGAAAATTGTCTGAAAAGTTGTTAAATATGTTGTAAAAGCGTCCTGAATATACTAAAAGCGTCTAAAAGATCTAACAGAGGATGCAAAATAGTATCAAAATGTTTATGAAATTCCTAGAGGGAGATCAGGGTAGCGTATGACAGGAAAGAATAGATAAGCAGAGGAGGGAATAGGATAGATGATAAGAGGATAGAATGAATGTCTAGAAACGTATCATGTTAGTAGAATAGAATAAATAATAATAAGAGGATCTATCTTAGGTTAGGCTAGTCCATGTTAGATTAGGATAGGTTAGGTTAGGTTAGGATAGGTTAGACGAGTAGAAGTATGGGGCTTAGGTTAAATTATCAAAGACGGGAGTAAATAGTGGGAGCTGGGTTAGGTTAGGTTAGCCATGTAGAAGTATGGAGCTTAGGTTAGGTTAAGATAGGTTAGACGAGTAGAAGTATGGGGCTTAGGTTAGGATAGATTAGGTTAGGTTAGGTTAGGTTAGGTTAGCCATGTAGAAGTATGGAGCTTAGGTTAGGTTAAGATAGGTTAGAAGAGTAGAAGTATGAGGCTTAGGTTAGGTTAGATTAGGATAGGTTAGGTTAGGTTAGTGAGGCAATGTGGGGTGAGGTATCATGTTGGGGTAACATATTCAATCAAGATAGAAATCTCTTGCGTTAGGCGGTTTGCATCGATATAGAGAACGACATACTCAACTACCATGGACGCTCATAAACATACATGTACTGCCTTAAACATTATCCCTAGTCAGCCTCAAACGCCTACATCCTGCGCCCCTCTACCCTCCTACATAATAATCATTAGGTTGCGTATGGCGGCCATCTTGCCCATAAAAAAGTGCGCCAGCTCTGTCCTAATCTA
>CM060970.1:45551575-45564075 GCA_030765045.1 Tenodera sinensis
ATCTATTCTTTCCTGTCATACGCTACCCTGATCTCCCTCTAGGAATTTCATAAACATTTTGATACTATTTTGCATCCTCTGTTAGATCTTTTAGACGCTTTTAGTATATTCAGGACGCTTTTACAACATATTTAACAACTTTTCAGACAATTTTCAGAGTTATTCAGTCATTTTCATACATTTTTAAGACGTTTCGCCCCATTTTGCTACAATTTTGCACCCTCTGATAGATCTTTTAGTCACTTTTAGTATATTCAGGACGCTTTTACAACATATTTAACAACTTTTCAGACAATTTTCAGTTATTCAGTCATTTTCATACATTTTTAAGACGTTTCACCCCATTTTGTTGCAATTTTGCACCCTCTGCTAGATCTTTTAGACGCTTTTAGTATATTCATGCTGCTTTTACAACATATTTAACAACTTTTCAGACAATTTTCAGAGTTATTCAGTCATTTTCATACATTTTTAAGACGTTTCGCCCCATTTTACTGCAATTTTGCACCCTCTGTTAGATCTTTTAGACGCTTTTAGTATATTCAGGGCGCTTTTACATAATATTTAACATCTTTTCAGACAATTTTCAGAGTTATTCAGTCATTTTCATACATTTTTAAGACGTTTCACCCCATTTTGCTGCAATTTTGCACCCTCTGTTAGATCTTTTAGACGCTTTTAGTATATTCAGGACGCTTTTACAACATATTTAACATCTTTTCAGACAATTTTCAGAGTTATTCAGACATTTTCATATTGCCCAACCTATTTCATTCCTAGTTAACTTAAGCGTTCTATTCTTCTATAACCTATTCTAACCTATCATGACCGTCACACCGTACCATTTCAGTCTTAGACATCCCGCTTTCTTTTGCAGATTTTTTTTTCAGTAACTTTAGATAGCTACTCCGAAGGTATTAGACCCTCGGACATGCGAACCCTAAGTATTTGCCATACTTTTTACGAAACGTTGATGCTTTTTGGGAGTTTAGTTGCTATTTTAGCCGCTTTTGCGGTATTCCGGAGTTTTTTTACGAATTTTTGAAGGTTGGTCCCGATTGTCAGGTATTCTCATGTCTTTAGTATGTTTTAATGCTTTTAAGGAGTATATGGTGCCTTTTTAGGGATTTGTTATGCTTTCATGATCAAATTCCATCCTTTCGTAAGTGTATGATGTTCTAGTCTAGAGAATTGTTTAGTCTTTCTAAGACTAACCTAACTTATCCACAAACCTCTTTAGAGACATTTCTTCAACGTTATTTAACATTATACATGTTTCTTTTTCTCCTCCCTCGAACTCTTTCTGTAAACTAACATTAGAAGACGTTGTAACCTTGTTATTGAAATAGCTATTGTATCGGTCTTTGTGGACCGCTCCAGTATGCTACACATGTTAACCTCATTTAACGATTCTTTTGCATAGTTCTGTATGTTCTAATGGTAACACGTCAAACGTTGCACACATTACTTCCAAGACTAACCTAACCTAACCTAACCTAACTCAACCAACAACCATCATCACCAGCGCCATCTTAACCTGCACGACAACAACCATCGAAGCACCCCACACCTCGGTCATCACCACCGCCGCCATAAACTACATGAACACCACCACCACCACCGCCGCCATCACCACCACCACCACCACCACCACCACCACCACCACCACCACCACCCTCACCATCACCACCATCGCTACCATCTCTACCATAACCATCACCATTACCACCATCCTCACCATCGTTACCATCACCACCACCGTTATCGCCACCACCATCGTTACCATACCCACCATCCTTGCCATCATCACCGCCATAACCATCACCAGTACCATCATCCTCACTGTCACCTCCAGGTTACCATCACCATCATCACATTCACCACCATAACCTTCACCAGTTCCTCCATTCTCACCATCACCACCTTCGTTACCATCACCACCACCGTTATCGCCACCACCATCGTTACCATAGCCACCATCCTTGCCATCATCATCACCACACCAACCAACACCACCACCAATACCACTCCGCCATCATCACCAGCGCCACCATCATCACCAGCGCCCCCACAACGGACACCAACACCACTACCATCACCACCACCACCACTACCACCACCACCACCACCACCATAATCACCAGTACCACCATCATCATCAGCACCACCATAACGGACACCATCACCAGCACCACCACCACCGCTGTCATCATCACCAGCACCATCATAGCGGACACCGACACCACACCACCACAATGAGACGTTTCTAGACATTAATTCTATCCCCTTATTATCTATCCTATATCCTCCTCCTCTGCATGTCTATTCCATCCTGCCATAAGGCGTCTTGTTTCCCTCTTTGCGGATATTACCTCGAGCATTTACATGTTACTTGTAGAGGATTTCCAGCGATTTTAGGATTTAGAATGTACTCAGACACGATTACACGCATATTTAAGAACCTTTCAGGCAATTTTGAGAATTATGTAGATTATTTATTAGATTTTTCCAGAGGTTTCATGCTATTTTGATGCTGTCTTAGGTCGTTTTAGAGATATTTTAGCTGCTTTTAAGCGGTTCAGAATGCTTTTGCAACATATTTAAGAACTTTTTAGGCAATTTTAGTATGGTTCCTCTGATAGATCTTTAGGACACCTTTTAGTATATTCTTGCTGCTTTTACAGTATATTTAAGAACTTTTCAGGTAATTTTGAGGATTATGTGGATTATTTGATCGATTTTCTAGAGGTTTCATGTTATTTGGAGGTTGTTTTAGACCGTTTAACAGATATTTTACTTGCTTTTAAGTACTTTCAAGGGTAATGGGTGAATTTTGTTCACTGCTCAAGCATGCTATACATGCTAACTTCATTTTAAAGATTCTTTTGCATAGTTCAGTATGGTCAAATGGCAACACGCCAGACATCGCTTACATTCCTTCTAAGACTATCATGACCTAACCTAACATAACCAACCATCATCGCCACCAACGCCACCTATACTGCAACGCCATAACCTTGCCACCACCACCACCTCCACTACCAACACCATCAACACAGACATTACCACAACCACCACCACTACAAGTGTCATTACTACCATCATACACCTTCACTACCAACGCAGCCATGACCACACCCACCATCATCATCACCACACCAACCAACGCCACCTATTCTGCAACACCACCACCACCACCACCACCAATAACAATAACACAGGCATTACCACACCCACCTCTTCACTATCAACGTAGCCAAAACCACACCCAACCATCATCACCACACCAACCAACGCCACCTATTCTGAAACACCACCACCACCACCACCACCACCACCACCACCACCACCACTACCACCACTACCACCACCACTACCACCACCACCAACATGATCACCTCCAGCAGCAGCGCCACCATAACCTGGACGACTACAACCATCGCAGCACCCCCACCTCCGTCACCACCACCATTTAAGAACCTTTCAGGCAATTTTGAGAATTATGTAGGTTAGTTATTAGATTTTCCAGAGGTTTCATGCTATCTTGATGCTGTCTAAGGTCGTTTTACACATATTTTAGCTGCTTTTAAGCTGTTCAGCATGCTTTTGCAACATATTTAAGAATTTTCTAGCCAATAATACAGTAGGGTAGATAGAGGTGTGAAAACACGTGTAATCCAATTAGCGGCGGCATCCCTTTGAGTGGTTTTAAAATCTTGTCCTGGGTGTGACGTCACAGCAACACAACATTTTAAAACCACTCAAAGGAGCCGCCACTAATTGGATGACAATGACGGTAATTGGATAACAATGACGCTAATTATAATCTAATTAGCGCCTTTGTTAACCAATTAGCGGCATCCCTTTGAGTGATTTGAAAACCCCATTTATACCCTACTGTATTATGCTTGATTTCTCCTAAACTAAATGAGATATCGATATGGGGTAAACGGTAATTATCTTGTAATAAAACGACGCGTCTTTGGTATAATTTTGGAGTTTGTCGGTGGTCTAGCGTTCGATCCCCGTGCAAATTATGAATTATTATTGGAATAACTCCTAAACTATTAGTGATAAAATCTTCGAATAAATTTTATTAAATTGGTATTGTTATGGGCTTTCCTCTGTGGTATGCTTGGTATCCTGGAGTCTTGGGTTCCAATCCTGATTTGGTAAATTTAATTATTTCGAGAACCGCTTGTGTTGGAAGACTGAAATAAACTTTATATGATAATACTTGTTAAGGACGATTATTTTATAACATGCTAGAGTTGAGGTATCTTGGGTTCGATTCCTACGTTGCGGAGAATTATTGAATTTTGACCTACATCGCGAGTTTTTACACTTGAAATAGTGATGTAAAGACAAATTAGGGTATCTTGACGCGTAAAATGATATACTAATTTTATCCCTACGACTCATAGTTCGATTACCGGGACGGGGCAATTACTTCAAAGTCGATTTATTCGCGAGTCAATAAAGTTAGCGTGATGAAATAAAAAGTTAAACACTTCAGCTAAATATCTGCTCTTGAATTATTGATAAAAATGGTAGCTTTTGTACTGTGGGGTCTAGTTCGAATCTCTAAGGGTCCATTTAAATACTTTGCAAACTAGGGTCTTAGAGATCTGTAATAAAGTTTAAATTGGTCTTATTACTTACAAAATCAATTATAAAATGGTGTTATTGAGAGAAACATTGCTTGTGTTGATTCTAGAAGCTTAAATGTTGCATAACACGGAAAAAGTCGGTTTAGATATAATTGACGGAGAATGCTGTTATTTTATTTAATATTTAAGGTAATAACGATCATTTACGTACATATTCTCTGCTATTACGAGGGAGAACGAGAATAGAAGAACTAAGGTGAAAATATGGACGAAGAAAAAGAAGAATAAAAAGAAGAAGAAGAAAAAGAGGGTGAACGCTAGAAATGTTGAATTTAAATCATTAAATGAGTATATAATCGTGAAAATTACAAATTATAGCATACAACGCTAAGTATTGTGATCTAAATGATGTGTGTAGTACAATGATTGATGAGTACCTGGAAAGAAATGATGCAAATAAGCTTTAAACGGTGAAAAGCGTTGTCGAGTGCTCACGCCCCATATACTCGCTCTGATGGCTTGGACGTTACTGTTGGCCTTCTCATAATGTTGCTACGTGGATCTGAACGTGGGGAGACTTTCCTGTCTAAACTTGTTTTCAAGTAGTGTAGACAGTGTCGCCGCTACTGTGTGACATCATTTAGCTGTTAGTTGGCTGAATGATGAAAGATATGGAATAACCTCGTTTCTAAGGGTCTATTGTGCTAATACTTTATTTCCCCTTTATTTTATTTCTTATTTATTCCTTTTTCTTTCTTTTTATTGTTATATAAGAGGTTTATATACATGCATTGAAGTTAACGTGTTAAGACGCTTTTAAATACGTTTATTTCGTTGCAGGAATATAGAGTTTGTCTTTATCGTTGAATTATGCCTTCTGTATGGTGCTTGCGTGACGTCATTAGACTTGTATGAACATGTTTGGAGGTAGTAGACATTCCGTCAATGCTTGAGTGTGACGTCATAGGACTCTAATGCTGAAATTGATTAAATATAGCGAAAAAATTGGGTTTTAAGCGTTTAAATAATGTTCAAGTGCTTCTATCGCTGTCATTCGATATCGTTAAAAGGTGTTTGTTACTTAAAGATACATACCCGCCGTTTCGCGTCTTAATTCTATGCCGGATTCGTTTCAAAGTACGTAAAAACGGTGGAAAACCATAAAAACAATGATAATTTGAGGGCTAATATATAATTTACCGTCATAAAGAGTATAAAATCTGTCGAATGTGCGTTTTAGTACTGATTGAGGCCGCTATTAGGCGCTGCAATCGGTAGAATATATATGCAATGCTTCTTATGTCGATAGTTATAGGTATTGTTCGTCCCTTTTCTTTATAATTCTTGTGTTTATGATGCATGGATTTTATTGTGGTGATAGCGATGGTGGTGGTGGTGGTGGTGGTGGTGGTGGTGGTGGTGGTGGTGGTGGTGGTGGTTGGCCAGGTTAAATTTTTATGGTCTTAGAACGAATGTAAGCAGCGTTTCACGTGTTACCGTTATAAGATACAGAACTAATTAAGAGAATCGTTAAATGAAGTTGACATGTATAGCATACTGGAGCAGTGTACAAAGACGGATACAATAGCTATTTGAATAATAAGGTTACAACGTCTTCTCATGTTAGTTTACAAAAAGAGTTGCAGGAAGGGGAAAAAGAAGCCTGTATAATGTTAAATAACGTTGAAGAAATGTCTGTAAAGAGGTTTGTGGTTAAGTTAGGTCAGTCTTAGAAACACTGTAAGTAATTCTCTAGACGAGAACATCATACATTTACAAAAGGATGGAATTTGATCATGAAAGCATAACGCATCGCTAAAAAGGCTCCATATACCCCTTAAAAACATTAAAACATACTAGAGACGTGAAAACAGAAAAATCACGACGAAGCTTCCAAAATTCCTGAAAACCTCCACAAAACCGCAAAAATGACTGAAATACCCAGAAAACTCCTAAAACAACATTAACATACTGTGCAGTGTTTAGAAAATACTTAGGATTCACATGTCAGAGGATGCAATGCCTTCAAATTCGACATCATCGGTTAGGACATCTTTTAAAGCTCTATAAGGAGGGGGGAGACTAGAGAAAACAATAATGTTGGATAAAGCCGTAAAATAATACTTTAAAAGAAACAGGTTAGATCATATTAGGTGGGGGTGAGTGTTACAAAAACTACTTGGCGTGTTCGAGATGTTACCTTCATAACATGTAGAACTAAGCGAAGGGTTCATACAGCTGAATAAAATTTGTGAGAGGGTAAAACAGGTCTAATGAGTAATTCAACATCAAAGGTTAGAACATCTTCTAGTAGAAGTTTAAAGTTCTATAAGGAGAGAGGATAGGAAAAACAAGGTTGAATGAGGGCTGTAAATAATACTCCAGAGGAAACGTAGGGTTAGCTCAGGTTAGATATGGAGAAAATGTCAAACATACTATACCATAGTCGCAGAATATGGTGGTGGTGGTAGTGGTGGTGGTAGTAGCGGTGGTGGATGGTTATGTTAGATGCGTCTAAATAACCCCCCGAAATTGCCTGAGAACTTCTTAAATATGCTGCAAAAAGTACCAGGAATATGCTAAAAGTGACCAAAAGATCTATCAGAGGGACCAAAATAGCATTGAAATTGGAGTGAAACGTTTCAAAAAATGTACTTACAACTGGTGTAAAAGCCCTCTCAATATCCCGAAAAGTGTCTTAAAACACTTAAAATAGCAATAGAATGCTCCGAAAAGATTAAAAAACTCCTGAAAACATGCATGCCGGTGAGTCTGAGTATCTTCTAAATCCTAAATTTGTTGGAAATCCTCTACAAGCAACGAATAAATACCCTGAGGTTATACCCACAAAGAGGGAAATCAGAACGCCTTATTTCAGGCTGGAATAGACAAGCAGAGGAGGAGGAGGATATAGGATAGATAAGAGGATAGAATGAATATCTAGAAACGGATCATGGTGATGAAATAGAATAAATAACAATAAGAGGAGGATCTAAGCTAGCTACCTTAGGTTAGGCTAAGTTAGGTTAGGTTAAAATATGAAAGACCAAAGTAAAAAGAGTAGAAGTAAGGGCTTAGAAATTAGGTTAGACGAGTAGAAGTTAGGAGCTTAGCCTGGGTCAGGTTAGGATAGGTTAGACGAATAGAAGTATGGAGCTTAGCTTAGGTTAAGTTAGGTTAGGTTAGCTTGGTCAGACTACGAGATAGAGCAGTTGTTGTTGGTGATGATGATGATACGATTGTTGCTGGGTTAGGTTAGTGTCAAAAAATAGCTGCTTCACTGTCTTAAAACGTCTTTAAACTCGTGAAAAATGCTTGTCACAAGCCTGCGATACCCTGAAACCCTGAAATTCCTGCGAAGGATCTGAAATGTTTTAATTAGTGTTCAAAAAACCATTAAAAGCTTTTAACGCCTATAAAAGTGTTTCAAGTATCCTGAAGACTATCCAAAATGTCGGTGTAAAAGTTTAAAATACTCGCATAGTATTTAAAATGTCTCTAAAATTTCTGAAACGATATTTAAACTAGCAGATAGATACGTCCAACAACACTTGAAATACCATGAAACCTCTGGAAAATCTATCAAATTATCTATATTATCCTCAAAATTTCCTGAAAAGCTCTTACATATACTGTAAAAAGCAGCAAGAATATACTAAAACTGTCTAAAATATCTAGCAGAGGAACCATAATAAAATTGGCTAGAAAATTCTTAAATATGTTGCAAAAGCATGCTGAACAGCTTAAAAGCAGCTAAAATATGTGTAAAACGACCTTAGACAGCATCAAGATAGCATGAAACCTCTGGAAAATCTAATAACTAACCTACATAATTCTCAAAATTGCCTGAAAGGTTCTTAAATGGTGGTGGTGACGGAGGTGGGGGTGCTGCGATGGTTGTAGTCGTCCAGGTTATGGTGGCGCTGCTGCTGGAGGTGATCATGTTGGTGGTGGTGGTAGTGGTGGTGGTAGTGGTGGTAGTGGTGGTGGTGGTGGTGGTGGTGGTGGTGTTTCAGAATAGGTGGCGTTGGTTGGTGTGGTGATGATGGTTGGGTGTGGTTTTGGCTACGTTGATAGTGAAGAGGTGGGTGTGGTAATGCCTGTGTTATTGTTATTGGTGGTGGTGGTGGTGGTGGTGTTGCAGAATAGGTGGCGTTGGTTGGTGTGGTGATGATGATGGTGGGTGTGGTCATGGCTGCGTTGGTAGTGAAGGTGTATGATGGTAGTAATGACACTTGTAGTGGTGGTGGTTGTGGTAATG
The DNA here is from genome assembly GCA_030765045.1 of Tenodera sinensis. Taxonomy (NCBI): domain Eukaryota; kingdom Metazoa; phylum Arthropoda; class Insecta; order Mantodea; family Mantidae; genus Tenodera; species Tenodera sinensis. The sequence goes on from CM060970.1 coordinate 45,560,447, forward strand.
TCTGTGTTGATGGTGTTGGTAGTGGAGGTGGTGGTGGTGGCAAGGTTATGGCGTTGCAGTATAGGTGGCGTTGGTGGCGATGATGGTTGGTTATGTTAGGTTAGGTCATGATAGTCTTAGAAGGAATGTAAGCGATGTCTGGCGTGTTGCCATTTGACCATACTGAACTATGCAAAAGAATCTTTAAAATGAAGTTAGCATGTATAGCATGCTTGAGCAGTGAACAAAATTCACCCATTACCCTTGAAAGTACTTAAAAGCAAGTAAAATATCTGTTAAACGGTCTAAAACAACCTCCAAATAACATGAAACCTCTAGAAAATCGATCAAATAATCCACATAATCCTCAAAATTACCTGAAAAGTTCTTAAATATACTGTAAAAGCAGCAAGAATATACTAAAAGGTGTCCTAAAGATCTATCAGAGGAACCATACTAAAATTGCCTAAAAAGTTCTTAAATATGTTGCAAAAGCATTCTGAACCGCTTAAAAGCAGCTAAAATATCTCTAAAACGACCTAAGACAGCATCAAAATAGCATGAAACCTCTGGAAAAATCTAATAAATAATCTACATAATTCTCAAAATTGCCTGAAAGGTTCTTAAATATGCGTGTAATCGTGTCTGAGTACATTCTAAATCCTAAAATCGCTGGAAATCCTCTACAAGTAACATGTAAATGCTCGAGGTAATATCCGCAAAGAGGGAAACAAGACGCCTTATGGCAGGATGGAATAGACATGCAGAGGAGGAGGATATAGGATAGATAATAAGGGGATAGAATTAATGTCTAGAAACGTCTCATTGTGGTGGTGTGGTGTCGGTGTCCGCTATGATGGTGCTGGTGATGATGACAGCGGTGGTGGTGGTGCTGGTGATGGTGTCCGTTATGGTGGTGCTGATGATGATGGTGGTACTGGTGATTATGGTGGTGGTGGTGGTGGTGGTGGTGATGGTAGTGGTGTTGGTGTCCGTTGTGGGGGCGCTGGTGATGATGGTGGCGCTGGTGATGATGGCGGAGTGGTATTGGTGGTGGTGTTGGTTGGTGTGGTGATGATGATGGCAAGGATGGTGGCTATGGTAACGATGGTGGTGGCGATAACGGTGGTGGTGATGGTAACGAAGGTGGTGATGGTGAGAATGGAGGAACTGGTGAAGGTTATGGTGGTGAATGTGATGATGGTGATGGTAACCTGGAGGTGACAGTGAGGATGATGGTACTGGTGATGGTTATGGCGGTGATGATGGCAAGGATGGTGGGTGTGGTGATGGTGTCCGTTATGGTGGTGCTGATGATGATGGTGGTACTGGTGATTATGGTGGTGGTGGTGGTGGTGGTGGTGGTGGTGATGGTAGTGGTGTTGGTGTCCGTTGTGGGGGCGCTGGTGATGATGGTGGCGCTGGTGATGATGGCGGAGTGGTATTGGTGGTGGTGTTGGTTGGTGTGGTGATGATGATGGCAAGGATGGTGGCTATGGTAACGATGGTGGTGGCGATAACGGTGGTGGTGATGGTAACGAAGGTGGTGATGGTGAGAATGGAGGAACTGGTGAAGGTTATGGTGGTGAATGTGATGATGGTGATGGTAACCTGGAGGTGACAGTGAGGATGATGGTACTGGTGATGGTTATGGCGGTGATGATGGCAAGGATGGTGGGTATGGTAACGATGGTGGTGGCGATAACGGTGGTGGTGATGGTAACGATGGTGAGGATGGTGGTAATGGTGATGGTTATGGTAGAGATGGTAGCGATGGTGGTGATGGTGAGGGTGGTGGTGGTGGTGGTGGTGGTGGTGGTGGTGGTGATGGCGGTGGTGGCGGTGGTGGTGGTGGTGTTCATGTAGTTTATGGCGGCGGTGGTGATGACCGAGGTGTGGGGTGCTTCGATGGTTGTTGTCGTGCAGGTTAAGATGGCGCTGGTGATGATGGTTGTTGGTTGAGTTAGGTTAGGTTAGGTTAGGTTAGTCTTGGAAGTAATGTGTGCAACGTTTGACGTGTTACCATTAGAACATACAGAACTATGCAAAAGAATCGTTAAATGAGGTTAACATGTGTAGCATACTGGAGCGGTCCACAAAGACCGATACAATAGCTATTTCAATAACAAGGTTACAACGTCTTCTAATGTTAGTTTACAGAAAGAGTTCGAGGGAGGAGAAAAAGAAACATGTATAATGTTAAATAACGTTGAAGAAATGTCTCTAAAGAGGTTTGTGGATAAGTTAGGTTAGTCTTAGAAAGACTAAACAATTCTCTAGACTAGAACATCATACACTTACGAAAGGATGGAATTTGATCATGAAAGCATAACAAATCCCTAAAAAGGCACCATATACTCCTTAAAAGCATTAAAACATACTAAAGACATGAGAATACCTGACAATCGGGACCAACCTTCAAAAATTCGTAAAAAAACTCCGGAATACCGCAAAAGCGGCTAAAATAGCAACTAAACTCCCAAAAAGCATCAACGTTTCGTAAAAAGTATGGCAAATACTTAGGGTTCGCATGTCCGAGGGTCTAATACCTTCGGAGTAGCTATCTAAAGTTACTGAAAAAAAAATCTGCAAAAGAAAGCGGGATGTCTAAGACTGAAATGGTACGGTGTGACGGTCATGATAGGTTAGAATAGGTTATAGAAGAATAGAACGCTTAAGTTAACTAGGAATGAAATAGGTTGGGCAATATGAAAATGTCTGAATAACTCTGAAAATTGTCTGAAAAGATGTTAAATATGTTGTAAAAGCGTCCTGAATATACTAAAAGCGTCTAAAAGATCTAACAGAGGGTGCAAAATTGCAGCAAAATGGGGTGAAACGTCTTAAAAATGTATGAAAATGACTGAATAACTCTGAAAATTGTCTGGAAAGATGTTAAATATTATGTAAAAGCGCCCTGAATATACTAAAAGCGTCTAAAAGATCTAACAGAGGGTGCAAAATTGCAGTAAAATGGGGCGAAACGTCTTAAAAATGTATGAAAATGACTGAATAACTCTGAAAATTGTCTGAAAAGTTGTTAAATATGTTGTAAAAGCAGCATGAATATACTAAAAGCGTCTAAAAGATCTAGCAGAGGGTGCAAAATTGCAACAAAATGGGGTGAAACGTCTTAAAAATGTATGAAAATGACTGAATAACTGAAAATTGTCTGAAAAGTTGTTAAATATGTTGTAAAAGCGTCCTGAATATACTAAAAGTGACTAAAAGATCTATCAGAGGGTGCAAAATTGTAGCAAAATGGGGCGAAACGTCTTAAAAATGTATGAAAATGACTGAATAACTCTGAAAATTGTCTGAAAAGTTGTTAAATATGTTGTAAAAGCGTCCTGAATATACTAAAAGCGTCTAAAAGATCTAACAGAGGATGCAAAATAGTATCAAAATGTTTATGAAATTCCTAGAGGGAGATCAGGGTAGCGTATGACAGGAAAGAATAGATAAGCAGAGGAGGGAATAGGATAGATGATAAGAGGATAGAATGAATGTCTAGAAACGTATCATGTTAGTAGAATAGAATAAATAATAATAAGAGGATCTATCTTAGGTTAGGCTAGTCCATGTTAGATTAGGATAGGTTAGGTTAGGTTAGGATAGGTTAGACGAGTAGAAGTATGGGGCTTAGGTTA